>JASDQU010100389.1:330356-347855 GCA_032191745.1 Picea mariana
TTTGGGTTTCCACGTAAAACACTGGTGTACTGTGTATGTGTATGATTGTTCATTTGTTCATTGCTTATTTACTCTGCAGTTATTGGATAATAATGCTTCATTGATATAACACTTGGATTATATGGTTAAATTGCTCTATTACTGATTCACCCCCCCTCTCAGTAATCCAACAGAAACTACTCCAAGTTTTGTTAGAATTAACAGGACCATGGAGCAATAAAATAAAACAAATGCGGAAACAAAACACAAGAGTTACACAATACAATAGAGACATAGATTTACGTGGTTCACCCAGTGTGGGATACGTCCACTAGAGAAATTTCTAGGTCGTTCCTTTATTATTATCCAACATATGAAGGGATACAACCTACAACAAACCCACTATAACTTCCTCTTCTTTCTCTCACAGTCTCTCATCTCAGAATACAATATTCTCTATATTGCATAGCCGCAATACATTTCCCTCATAAAAAAGGGTTTCCTTTTAGGGAAAATAACCCTAACATAATTTCTACTGTTAGATAGGCGACCTTATAATGAATGGTCCAAATTTACAATGAAATTACAATATACATTTACAAGGAAATTTTTTTTATAGAGGGGGGTTACCTCGCAGAGGGGGTAACCCCCCTCTGCACTCCCCCACGTGGAAGAGTGTATATACTTCTAGGATGTAAACACTTCATGGGGTATAAACATGGCTGAAAAAAAAAGACCTATGAATCAAGAAGATAATCAGGCTCCACAAACAACAAGTTTCTGTCGAAGATTCTCAAAATCATCTCTTGAAATAGGTTTGGTGAAGATATATGCAATTTGTTATGTTGTCCCAATATACTCTACCTTGATGTTCTTCTCTGTAACTTGTTCCCGTAGAAAGTGAAACTTGATTGAAATGCGTTTCATCTTGGAATGCATCATTGGATTCTTAGAGATACTTATATAACTGGTATTATCATAGAATATCAAAATAAGATCGTCATATTTGGCCTGTATGTCCTGCAAAGTTTTCTTCATCCAAAGAACCTATGTACAACATGCTACTACTGCAATATAATATTCTTCTACTATGGACTGTAGAAATTTCAATACAAATTATGTATTTTTTGGATTCTCCTGATCTAACAATTATATGCCACTGTTAAATCCATAATTGCTTCTACAAATATTCTTGCAGAATTTAAAACACAATCGCCAATTGCAATATCAAGAAGAAATATCAATTGCACATAACACAGATGTTTTACTAGGAAAGCATAAAGCTAAAAACCCCACTATCATATATTATGTATATCATGGATCATGAAACAATCTCATACAAAACTCTAATCCAAGAGCTCTCAGTACAATACAATAGTCTCACATTGTCATACAAAAATCAACAAATACATGTGCCAATTCTCTGCCTCCAGATAACCTGCCTCCTCTGCGCAATCCTTGCAATGGAAAACCTACAAAATGATTCAAATGCCTCTTGCCTACGCTGTGCATTTCTCATGGGCACATCCACAGTGTGTGTGATTGCATGAGTGCACTTCACTCAAATCACAACTGATAGGCAAACTATTCCTTTCACCTGCTATCTCAACTTGGTCTCCATTGGATCTGACATTCATGTAGTTAACAGTGGTAAATCTTCAATTGCATGTGAGATCACTGATTGTGAATTAATTAATAATTAATTCACTGAATTCTCACCAGTGTAAGTTCAATTACAACTAGTACAACTGAGCTTAACTCACTTAACTGAGTTAAACTACTTCACAACTCACATAAATACACTTATAACTCTGTTACAACTTCAAGTCACTTAGTTACAACTAATTCGACCTCCATGTCCCACCAGTCAACCTTTGAACTCAAATTTCCTATAGCTAACTGATTTTCCATTTCAGTTAACTATTTTCAAGTAATTATGAGATAATAGATTAATATTTATTGTCCAATTTATTTGAGGGAAAAATAAATTAGACACACATTTCTTGTTGACTTTTCAACACTCCCTCTCAACAAGAAAGGGATTATCCTTCACCCCAATCCTATCTCTATGGTATTCAAATTTTCTCCTGGTGAGTGCCTTCGTCAGAATGTCTGCATCCTGATATTCTATGGGAATGTACTAAAGCAACATGATCTTCCGCTGCACAAAATCTCTAAGATGATGCTACCATATATCTATATGCTTAGATCTATCATGAAAAACAAGATTAATTGAGAGTTTAATGCAACTCTGATTATCACAATGATTCATTGTCAGATCTAAATGAGAACCAAACAAACCAACCAAGATCTTTCTCATCCAGATAGCCTCACATGCAGCTTGACTCGCTACCATGTATTCTGCTTCTGATGAACTGAGTGCCACAGATCTCTGTTTCTTGCCATACCAAGAAACAACTATAGATCCGATACTAAAGATCCCCCCTAATGTACTTTTTCTAGCCATTGGGCTGCCCACCCAATCTGCATCCGTGAAGCCATGCAACTTCACCTCATCCATCTGTCTGTACCATAATCCATACTCAGATGTGCCCCTCAGGTATCTCAAAACATGCTTACCCGCCTTCCAAAAGAGCATAGTAGGCTTAACCATTGCTTGACTTAGCTGGTTAACTACATAGCAATTGTTTGGTCTCATGTTCACTAGATACATTAGCAAACCCACTAAATGTTGATAGACAGTAGCATCCATTACCTCTCCAGAAGTAGCATCCTCTTTCCTCCAGTTTCCTGAAAGAGGAGTATCCATGGGTTTGCATCCCTCCATGTGAAACTTACCTAGTATCCCCCTTGCATACTTTCCTTGAGACACAAAAAGTTCACCATCTCGCTGCCATATTTCCAATCCAAGGAAATAATGAAGGAGGCCCATATCCTTCATCTCAAACTCCTTTGCAAGGTCCTCCTTGCATGAGTGTATCAACTTCTCATCACCGGTCAGTATTAAATCATCAACATAAAGAACAATGATTAAAAGCTTACCCTCCACCATTTCATCAACCCAAGTGGGATCCTGCACTGCTTCCTAAAAGGAAGATGGTTCAGTCACAATACATTTTCTCATGAGATGCTTGTATCCAGTAAATCGATCAGAAGACTGTCTCTGTCTGCGCTGTGAAGTAGGGGATCCTACATTCTGTGCAACATCTAGTCTCAATCTATCAGCTTCTGTGGTGCACTTTCTGCCATTTCTGATGGATGTCTCTACATGAGTGGCTTCATCCACTCCATGAACCTCCACTTGTGGCTGATCCACATATTGATACTCATCTTTGGGAACCAACAGTTCCTCCTCTGCATACAAGTCTATCTCCCTCTCAAGCGACAACCGCATGGCTTTCCCCTCATCGAATTTTATATCCCGTCGCATAACAATCATCTTACTGTTAGGAAAATACACACGATAATTATGGGGTGTTTTTGCGTACCCCAAAAATATCCCAACTTCAGTAGTCGGCTCCAGCTTCTTCCTGGCGTTCTTGGTCACATGCACATAAACAGATGAGCCAAAAATCTTAAAATGAGAAACATTAGGTTTCTTACCAGTGAAAGCTTCTTCAAGTGTACTCATGCCAAGTACTCTATGAGGACAACTGTTTTTCACATAAACTGTAGTGTTGCATGCTTCCACCCACAAATTCATTGGTAGGCCCTGATCATGCAACATTGCTCGTGCTGCACCCACGATCGTTTTGTTCTTCCTCTTCGCAACCCCATTTTGCTGTGGGTTATGAGGTGATACGAGTTCTCTTCGAATTCCTTCTTTGTTGCATAATTATTTGAATTCATTAGAGATGTATTCTCCACCATTATCACTCCTCAGAGCCTTCACTTGATTCCCCAACTCTTTCTCCACCAATGCTTTAAACTCACATAACTTTGAGAATGTTTGATCCTTCTTCTGCATGAAGAAGATCCAACATTTACGAGAAAAGTCATAAAAAAAAATAACATAATACTTATGTTTTGGTATTGAAGCAATCGAGAATGGTCCACACACGTCTGTGTGAATTCTCTCCAGGATCACCGAAGCACAGTTCTCCTTTTCATGAAAGGTGGAATTTACATACTTCCCCATGGTGCAACCCTTGCACTAATCTAATTGAGCAAGTGTTCCCATTGGAAGTCCGGTAGATATTTTCTGCATGATTTTCAAGGCTCCATGATGAATATGGCTAAATTGCCTATGCCATAATTCGCCCACCACTTTTTTTGCCTTTCCCATCATGGTAGCGCAACCATCTACCTCCATATTGTAGAGATTATTAACTCAAATCCCTATCTTCTTGAATTGACCCATTGTTTTATGTCGCAGGAAATATTTTCCATCACTGAAAACAACATCATAGCCTCTGTCCTCCAACATTGCGAATGAGACCAAGTTTTTCTTTAGGATTGGAACATGCATAACATCTTTCAATTGAAATGGCTTACCTGAATCCCTCTGAAAGGTAATGGTACCAATGCCATTCACACTGTATCATCCATTATTTCCCTTCTCTATATGCATTTTGAGATCTTTCTCCTCCACGTCACTAAAAATCTCCTTATCCCCCGTCATGTGTAAGGAAGTGCCACTATACAAATACCACACCGATCCCAATGCACTTGACGCCATGCATGCGATCAAGGAGAATTCAAGTTCAAATTGTGAGGCAAGGGCCTCTCCAGCTGTAGCTCTAACAACCTTCTTGTTCTTCTTCTTCTGTGGACAATTAGTAGTGAGATGCCCATGTTCGTGACAGTGAAAACACTTCAATTTGGACAAATCCAACTTCTTTCCTTTAGAATTGGATTTTTAATGGAATTTGTTCCCCTTCCCTTTTCTTGACTTGGAAGCCAAAGAAAAATCCTCTTCATCATCATGCTTTGATGAAGAACCATCTGTGGTGTTCTACCTGAACTCCTCCTACACCAAATATGACTATAGTCGTTCCCAATCTGGCAATGTTTCCCTTCCATTGACAGAGTCTTGATAACTGTGCCAACTCTTGGGAATTCCTAGGAGAGCCAAGCTCACAAAATCATCATCAGTGACTATTGTTCTTACACTTCCCAACTCATCCTGACATTGGACAAACTTCATGAGATATTTTGGAATGGAGTCACCATTCTCCATCTTTATCTTCTTGAGTTAATCTTTGAGCGCCAATTTCCTATGGTTGCTATTTTTTTGGAATAGATCCGTCAAAGTCTTCCATATTTCATATGGTGTGAATTTCCCATGGAGGCTTGAGACAATGTGGTCTCGTACTCCCTCCAACATGATCCTCCTCACCTTTTCCACTTTCTTTTGCCATGCATCAATATTTGTAGTGCCTGCAACATCTGGCTTAGGAACATCTTTGTCAATGAATTCCTTCAAGACATTGTCTTTGAGTACTACCTCCATCTTGTCCTTCCAAGAAATGTAGTTTGAGCTGCCATCGAGTGCATAATCTAACCTCAAGCCATTGAAATCCATTTCAATCTTGAATTAGCTGTAGCAACAAGAAAGTCTTTCTGCAAATTCAAATTCTATCCAATCACAAACTCAACTTCTACAATCTTATGCACTCTGATACCATGTAGAAATTTCAATAAAAATTATGTATTTCCTAGATTCTCCTGATCTAACAATTATATGCCACCGTTAAATACAAAATTTCTTCTACAAACATTCTTGTGGAATTTAAAACACCATCTCCAATTGCAATATCAGGAAGAAAGATCAATCTTACATAACACAAATGTTTTACCGGGAAAGCATAGAGCTAAAAACCCCACTATAATATATTATGTATATCATGGATCATGAAACAATCTCATACAAAACTCTAATCCAAGAGCTCTCAGTACAATACAATCATCTCACACTGTCATACAAAAATCAACAAATACATGTGCCAATTCTCCACCTCCAGACAACCTACCTCCTCTGCACAATCCCTGCAATGGAAAACCTGCAAAATGATTCGAATGCCTCTTGCCTAGGCTATGCATTGCTCATGGGAACATCCACAGTGTGTTTTATTGCATGAGTGAACTTCACTCAAATCACAACTGATAACCAAACTATCCCTTTCACCTGTTATCTCAACTGGGTCTCCACTGGATTTGACATGCATGCAGTTAACTGTGGTAAATCTTCAGTTACATGTGAGATCATTGATTGTGAATTAATTAATAATTAATTCACTTTCACTAGTGTATGTTTAGTTACAACTAGTACAACTGAGCTTAACTCACTTAACTGAGTTAAACTACTTCACAACTCACATAACTACACTTATAACTCTATTACAAATTCAAGTCACTTAGTTACAACTAATTTGACTTCCATGTTCCACCAGTCAACCTTTGAACTCGAATTTCCTATAGCTAACTGATTTTCCATTTCATTTAACTATTTTCAAGTAATTATGAGATAATAGATTAATATTTATTGTCCAATTTATTTAAGGGAAAAATAATTTAGACACACATTTCTTGTTGACTTTTCAACATGGACAACAATATTGAATATTGTTTATTTCTCAACTAGGATACCAAACAATCACCCAAGAAGAAGGCTGCTCCACTTGTACTTTTTCTATCATCAACACTTCTTGCCCAATCCACATCTATGTATGCAACTATAGATATATCATTCCCATTTGGATACCATAATCCATAGTCTTCTGTTGCTTTGAGATATCTGAATATTCTCTTTACTTCCATAACATGTGTTTCCTTCAGTGCTTCTTGAAATATTGTAACATGTCCAAATAATTGCATCACAACTAGTCTCGATGATATCACATACAATAAACTACCAATCATCGACCTATAGAGTCTTTGATCCGCATCCTTGGATTTATCATCTTTTCTCAATTTGCAACTAGTATGCATGGGAGTACTTACGGGCTTGCAATCTACCATTCCAAAGTTATTTAGAATTTATTTTATATACTTGGTCTAGGAGATGAAAATACATTTATCTTGTTGACATATGTGGAGTCCCAAAAACAAAGACAACTCACTAAGTAATGACATTTTGAATTCCTTCTGCATGTCTTTAGAAAATTTCTAACTCATCCTGTCATCATCGCTTTTGAAAATAATGTCAACAACATAAACATCAATTATCAATATACTATCTTGATTTACCTTTAGGTAGAGATTGTTGTCTACATTTCCTTTCCTAAACCCCTGTTGTTGTAGATACTTGTCCAGTCTTGAATACCATGCTCTGGGGGCTTGTTTAAGTCCATATAGTTCCTTCTTCAACATGCAAACATCATCTTCCTTTTTTGACAGTAGAGACCCTTCTGGTTGTTCGATGTAGACTTCTTCTTCTAGTTATCTATTTAGGAAGGTTGTTTTTACATCCATTTGATATAATTTTATTTTCTTAGAACATGCATAAGCCAAGATCAATATGAATCCTTCCATTCTGGAAACTGGGGAAAACATTTCTTCAAAATATATTCCTTGAACTTGAGCATATCACTTGCATACTAACATTGATTTATTATTGGTTACCTGTCCATCCTTGTTCAAATTATTTCTGAATACGCATTTTGTGCCAATCACATTCTTATTCTTAGGCCTTGGAAAAAGTTCCCATGTTTCATTATTCTCTATTTGATCCAATTCTTCTTCCATAGCTTTGATGCACTATTCATCAATGTTGGCTTCTTCAAAACTGTTGGGTTCAATTGTAGACAATAGTGCTATATTTATTTGTTCTGGTGAGCATAATTTTCTTTGGGTTTCAACTCCTGCATCTTTATCTCCAATGATCTGTTCTGGTGGATTATTTTTCTGCACTCATCAGCTAGGAGTTTTGGGAGATATTTGAAGATTTTACTTGTCATTTTCCTCTTTCTCTACTTCTAGCTACACTTCTTCTTCTTCTGCTTCTGTTTCTTCTACTTCTTCTTTCAAATCCTATTCTGCTTCCTATTCTGTCGAGTCTTTTCTTTCATCTTTGAGATTTCATACACTTGTCTAATCAATCGTACATTGATGCTTTGCAATATTCTATTGAGTCTCAGATTGAAACATTTGTATGCCTTTCCCTTTCTTGAGTACCCGATAAATATGCCTTTGTCAACTTGGGTGTCAAATTTTGCAATCCCGTTGTCTTCTTTCTTGATATAGCACTTGCTTCCAAATACTCTAAAATTATTCACATTTGTCATCCTTCCTTTCCATAGCTCGTAGGGAGTCTTATCATTATTACTTCTGATCATTCCTATGTTAAGGATATAAACTACTATATGTACTTCATGCACCCAAAATATGTCACCAAAATTGGAATCTTTCAACATGGTTCTCGCCATTTCCTATACTATCCTGTTCTTTCTTTCGATGAATTAGTTTTGGTGAGGTGTCTTGGCTACTGAGAATTTCCTTTTTATTCCATGTTCACCATAAAAATCCATGAATTCTTTCGATGTAAACTCTCCATGATTGTCTGATCTCAAACATTTTATTTTCAAGTCTGTCTCTATTTCAAACATATCTTTGTATATCTTGAAGTGTTCTAATGCCTATGGATTCTTCTTGAGAAAGAAAATCGCAGTCATTCTTGTGTAGTTGTAACGACCCTTCTTTAATAGATGTATAGGATTATTAAATTATAATTAATTTGATAATCTGACTATCCTAAAATGTTAGCTAAACGATAATTATTTCTTAAATAATATTAACTAATTAATTACTATTAATTACTTGTTCATATCTTTCAATGATTAATTAATTATTAATTGACTCATTAACTAATTGAGTAAAGAATTAAAAGGGGTTAATAAGTTTAATTTGTTAAAGACTTACGTACACGGGAAGGGATAAGACATTGAACATAAAGGGATAAGATATTAATTATAAAGGGATAAGATATTAATTATAAGGGGATAAGATAATAAATAAATGGATAAGGAAGTTAATGAAAGGGAGGAGTCGGTGAAAGGGGAATAGGATGGGGGAGAGTTGGGGGGTGAAAGGCATTATTTTTGGTGAAGGAAGCATATGAAGGGAGGAGGTTTACGAAGGTGGGGGATTATCATTCTACGGGGAATTTTATTATGGAGGGTTCTCTTGGATTTGCAGAGGAGTTGAGTTCTGTAGTTGGGAAGGATTAGTACAGGGGGCACCGGTTTGCTGGGGGTTTTGGGCACGGGGGCCAGGATATCCATATGGTATCCTGGAGCTAGGTAGTTGTCCTAGTTGGCAGGGTGGAAACTCAGTTTTGGGCAGAGTTGGTCCCTGGATTCAAGCTGGGCAAGGCAGCAACAGGAAGGTCAACAAGACAAGCGGAAAACGGAGGGTTAGCATTAGACCCAGGTATTTTAAATTACGTATTTGTTTATTCTGTTATGAATTTTATTATTTGTTGATCAATTTATATGCGTATGTGCCGAATTCATAAGAAATTACCGAGTTTCATAAATCAAGAAGAAGTTACTATTTTGTTTGATTAAATATTTGACGTTAAATTAATATGGCCACTACACATGGTATCAGAGCTTTTTGTTTGAAATCTAGGCCTGAGGGCCAAAGCTCCAAGATCTAGCTCCAGTCCCACCTAGCCTACAAACCAAACACACTATTATTTTGATTATATATAAACAAATCTAAATATATATAAATGAAATACATATTGAAATGTAAAAACAAATTTACCAAAGTAAAACAAGTGAAATATGAATACAGCTAGGGTTGTTACACAAATGAGTTAGATATCTCTCCTACTTTCAAATGAGAATATGAAGTAGAGAAAAGGTGCGGCTAGCAATAATACAAAGCCACGTTGAACTAAGGATCTTCCCAAACAACCATACGAGCTAGTAGAAATCTTGGAGATGAAGGAATTGTACTGCCACCGTGACAAAAGCTGATGCCTCGTGGGTTACATAGGTTGAAAGATATGCAAACTCAAGGGGCATATCAGACCCGGGGTTTAGATGGATCTGTGATACTTATTATCAGACCTGGATTTTGATGGAAATATGGGCATATAATATATATATATATATATATATATATATATATATATATATATATATATATATATATATATATATATATATATATATATATATCAGACCCCCTAGAATTGTCGACCCAAAGTTGGATTCACTATTTCTGTGGTGATGTTTCGCCTTGAGCCTGAATTTGATTGCCTTCTTGAAAGAAATGGAAAAAAAAAATACGAGCCACAGTAGATGCCACCACTTCAGGAAATTGAAACAGATAGGAAGGAACCATTTTCCTCTCAAATTACATGGCAAGAAAGATAGTTTAGCCCTTAATTTGAAGTCTTATTTCACCAATGCAAAACCCAATAAAATCAGCACCTGTATAGTATATGATTTGTTTTCTTCTTAGTTTGGGATAAAACATATCCCTAGATATATATGACATATTTTCTTGATTCTATGAATACAAAAGACATTCAATTGATAAGAGAAGCCAACTAGAACTCCACAAACGCCTGGTATAAAATA
This sequence comes from Picea mariana, assembly GCA_032191745.1. NCBI lineage: Eukaryota > Viridiplantae > Streptophyta > Pinopsida > Pinales > Pinaceae > Picea > Picea mariana. The sequence goes on from JASDQU010100389.1 coordinate 340,829, forward strand.
ATTTTTCCAAGAAGAAAGCAGGAGTTGTAGACCAGCAAAATAGACAAACGACTTGTCAGAGAGTTGAATATTGAAAATTCGAAAATGTTTTGATATTGGTATATCAAAAAAAAAAGAAATCCTTTCTAAAACCAAACATTGGGACTGCAAAATGCAAAAAGCGTACGTTGCTTCGACCCAGACAAAAGAAAATATTTCACTGGACTATGCAAGAAAGTATAAATCTTGAACTAATATCAGCAACTATCGATGATCTCCCGACAAAGAGTGTTTTCATCCTAGCCCAGGAGCTCAGCACCAAGTAACCAAGCTGAGTAGCTCATCTGAGTATCAAATCTGAGTAGCCCAAAGTCCAGCTATGACTGACATCGCTACCTAGATTGAGTAACGACATCTACATCTGGTATTGAGTACATGCATTGACGCAAGGCATTGACTGTTGGATCGACTAGCAGCTACCAAAAATGACCTCCTGGCGACTGGCTCTTGGCGAAGGAAATATCTTACTGACTATGCGAAAAAGGATGAATTCTAGAGATAGACTGTAAATCTGCAAAGCAAATTTTCTTTGAATGAAGCAACTTGTTGAGTATCAAATGTTAAGGTCTGAAATTTGGAGCGGATAGGATATCACTAAAAGATGCTCGAAAATGGAAGAACTATTATCTCTAATTTGAATCAAATGAAGTCATTTCGGGTCAAAACTGTCGAAATATAGCTTTAAAATAGTAGAATATTATCCCTAATTTGCATCGTACGAAGTCATTTCGGGGTCAAAACTGTCGAAAAATGAAGTTTTATCATAAATTTGCAATGTTTTATCGTAAATTAGGCTAGAATGAAGCCAATTAATCTAGGAAAACCCAAAATGGTGAAATTCGCGGCAACGGGCACAATGTTTTTAACTCATTTATAGATGCTGAACTTTTACGAAAATTTACCAAATTTGACAGGATGAAGCCCCGTTTTGCTGCTAAAATTTGCCAAAAAAAAAAAAAGATACACAGCAGGCATTTGGACAACAAAGACTTACAGTACAAAGATGTTCAAAATGAATGAAATCTGTGAAAATGTAATGTCCCCCACCTCTTAGAGAGGTAATGAGGAGACTCAGTGGCCTGGGCACCCCCACTAGGTCATAGTCTCACACTAAAGGGGGAAAAGTCAAGAAGTTAAAAGTTATATTTTTAAGTTGACTTAAGAAAGGAAAAGGAAAGGAGTAAAAGATAACTCAACAGAAGAATAGAAGATTAACCCTGGGATTTAACCTAACTCAACAGAGAATTAGAAGAAAAAGTATAAGTAAGAGGCTAGGGTGCACCTATTACTCATTCTAGTTTTGGATTAGCATTTGCTATTGCTCTTGAGAATTCAGTTTCGGGGTTTTGCTGTACAAACCCTTGGGAGCAAATCAGTGGTGAAATATCCACTCACCTTGTTCCACAGCTTGGTCTTGGGGATGAAAGACTCCTCCACACCATTCTAGTCTCAGGGCCAGTTTATCGAGGGAGGTTCGATCCATCTTATCCTGAGGGCCTAGGGCCATTCCGATAGTTGGGTTTTGTTTATAGGGGCAGGATCATCAGTTTGAGGGATTTTCTGGAGGGTTATCATCATTCTACATTTGTCTGCAGATTGGGACGTCTTGGAGCCATAGGAGACATCCTATAATTCAATAAAACTCAGATCTAGGGAGATCTGCTTGATATTTGAGTCCGAAAATTCTCCCACAGGATTCTCATAGCCCAATCTATATTATTGGAGAGTTTTAGAGCATTTGGAGGCCTTGCAAAGTAAATCTCAAGGAACACATGTGACCTGTTAGTACTACTTTGGGTGGGATCTTCCTCCTATAGCAGCTGAAGCAAATGTATTAGGGAATAAATGTATGGCGGACTTCCTGCAAAGAGGGTAAGGCCACCCAGGTCGAGAGAGAGAAAAATTCTAGTGGAGGATAAATATTTGGTAACAAGACGGTAGGGCTGCCCAGGTGCAAAGAGAGCAAACTCCAAGAGAGAAAAATGATGTATAGCAAATAAATTTTGACTTCCATGGATGCATCAAAGAAAATAGCTTCAAGGACATTGTGAAGTCTGCCTGGAATATAATGTACTTTCCTAATATTATCTAGACAGTATGCGGCGAATGGGTAAAAACTAAGAACATAGTTAAAAAAAAAAACTAAGACCTAATATTATCTGGCAACAGCCCAACACCTGCCATTTAACACAAAGCCCTGTGCCGAACACCAAGTTGTCAAGGAGGAGGAGCCAACGATGAAGCCTTTGTGAAAATTTGAAACTAACCCAATTACAAGCACCAAACACCATCGCACAAATCTTTCACCAAGCAACAATACAAGCCAGCAACCAACTCCAGAAACCAAATGCCTGACAAACGAGGAGGAGAAGCCATGAGAAGAGGCCATGGCGGCCGAACGGGTAACCAGAGACCTCACAAGAGAAAACAATGAGGAAAAGAGGAATTAGGGTTATGGAGAAAAAGGTTAGGGTTAATATAGAGGAGGGGCGCTGGAGGAAGCAAGGCAGGCATGTGGAATCCATGTGTGCTCGCACTTGTTTTTAAATTATTTTAATTTTCTTTTATTATTTATAAAAAAAAAAAATCTTTTATAAATTGTGTGTGTTCGTTTAAATTTTTTAGTGTAAAGATAATTAACCTAAATTAAATTAATTTAAAGATAATTTAGGATTAATTTAATTAAATTAATTTAAAGTTAATTAAGTGGTTACCCTAAATTAGGTTAATTTAATTAAATTAATTTAAATTTAATTAAGTGGTTACCCTAAGTTAGGTTAATTTAATTAATTTAATTAAAAGTTAATTAAGTGGTTACCCTAAATTAACCTAAATTATAATTTAGTGTAAAGTTAAAATACATTAAAAGTTAATTAAAATATTAGAGGGTCCATGGGTTTTGAACCCAAGACCACCCACCAAGCGAAGTGCCTTGAGAAGAGCACTAACACCAACGCGCCCTCATGAGTCTTTACAAATAAACTCATATACTTAAATAGATTAATGGTAACAAAGTTATGCCAAGGAGAGTAGCTACAGGGATTTCAATGGCAGCGAGTGCAACATCTCGTTCATCGCCAACGACGCATACAAGTCCACGACCATCTCAGGGAACAACTAGTAGGGGCAGGGTTCCGGGGGAAGGAACTCGTTTCAAAGACAGTCGCAGAACCATGCGCAGGTTCAATCCCGTGTTACTTGTTGGGGATGTGGAGGATGCCGTTACCAGCATGATTTCCCAGAGTTACAATCAGGATTGTGCATAGAGAAGGAAAGTCCCTGATGGGAAGAGCAAGTGGCAGCCATCAGATTTACACAGCGGTTAATAATCGCCAGGCAAAACATCAATCCATGGTGGTGGAGTCATTAGGTACACTAAATCATATCAATGTCAAGATTTTGTTTGATTTTGGTGCGACAGATAGTTTCATTTCACCATCTGCATTAGAAAAGAGTGGGTTGGCAGCATACGAGCATGATGAATTTAAACAAGTCGAGATGGCTTCGGGGGAAAAACAAGCAGTAGGACCTAGTGTCGATAATTGTATAGTAGACCTAGGAGTGTGTACTACCAGGTTGAAGGTATACGTGACTGCTCTCAGGGCATATGACGTAATCATTGGAATGGATTGGTTTGCAGCTCACCGAGCTTTGGTATATTGTGTCGCAAAGAGGGTGCTTTGTGTTGACAATGAAGGAAGACCAGTAGAGATCCAGGGTGTACAAATAAAAGTGTCATTATGCTTTATATCAACTATCAAGGTTAAGCGATTCTTGAGACAAGGGTGTCGATTGTATGTAGTGGAAGCAGTGAATGAAAGGAAGGGACCCTCATTGGATCAGTACCCGGTATTGTCAGAATTTCAGAATGTTTTTCCAAATGAGTTACCAGGGTTACCTCCTGAGAGGGAGCTTGATTTTACTATTGAGCTAAAACCTGGTGCAGAACTGATCTTCAAGACTCCGTATCGGATGACAGCACTGGAACTTTGTGAATTGCAAATGCAGTTGAAAGAGTTACTGGACTTAGGGCTAATAAGGCCCAGTGTTTCACCCTGGGGCACACCGATAATTTTTGTAAAGAAGAAGGATGGATTCTTACGACTGTGTATAGACTACAGGGACTTGAACCGTGCTACAGTGAAAAATGGGTACCCGATGCCGCGAATAGATGACCTCTTCGATCAGATGAAAGGGGCAGCGGTATTCTCAAAGATTGATTTGTGATCAGGGTATCATCAGTTAAGGATTAAGGAAGGTGATATCCCAAAAACTGCCTTTCGAACTCGGTTTGGACATTACGAGTTTGTTGTAGTACCTTTCAGATTGACCAATGTGCCAGCAGTATTCATGAGCCTCATGAACGACATATTCCAGAAGTACTTAGACCGTTTTGTACAAGTATTTTTAGATGACATCCTCATCTATTCCAAGAATGAAAGAGAACATGAGGAACACTTGCGAATAGCGTTGTCCTGCCTTAGAGAGAACAAATTGTATGGGAAGCTATCGAAGTGTTCCTTCTTCCAGAAAGAGATCCACTATTTAGGTCATATCATTTCTGGCGAAGGAATCTCTGTGGACCTAGAAAAGGTAAAGTTCATTATGGAGTGGCCAGTGCCAAAAAATTCCCATGAGGTGAGAAGCTTCATGGGGCTAGCAGGTTATTACTGGAGATTTGTGGAAGGATTCTCAAAAATAGCAAAACCCATCCCACCTTGTAGCGCAAGGGGGTCAGGTATGAATGGACAGTAGAGTGTGATAGTGCGTTCATTGAGCTTAAGAGGTTACTAACTAGTGCGCCAATTCTACGAGTGTTGGATATGGAAAAGGACTTCACAGTCTGCACGGATGCCTCGAAGCAAGGTTTTGGGGCTGTGATAATGCAAGATGGAGGAGTGATAGCTTATGCATCAAGGAAGTTGAAGAAACACAAAGAGTTATACGCAACTCATGATTTAGAGTTGGGAACAATAATGCTAGCTCTGAAAATTTGGAGGCACCATCTTGTAGGGTGAAACTTTGAGCTCAAAACAGACCATCAAAGTTTAAAACATCTCTTCACTCAAAGAGATATGAATGCCAGGCAAAGGCGATGGAGTGAGTTTATGAGTGAGTATGATTTTGGTATTTTGTACATCAAGGGAAAGGAAAATTTGGTCGTAGATGCCTCGAGTAGGAGACCACGTATCTTATCCTTGGTAACCTTTAAGGCCAATCTGAGGGAACATGTGTTGACACAACTCCAATGAGACAGTTGGTATTTAAAGGTTACTTCAAACCTCCAGAGCGGGAGGCAGTTAGATGCAAAGTATGAAGGATATAGTCTGGAAACAGATGGACTGTTAAGATATCGAGGAAGGATGTACATCCCTGAAAATGGGGATATTTGAAGCATCATATTGAAGGAATCCCATAGATCACTTTATTGTGCGCATCCGGGTGTGAAGAAGATGTATGCAGATATGAGGAAGCTCTTCTTCTGGGTAGGCATGAAGCGCGATGTAGTCCATTTCGTCACCAAATGCCTAGAGTGTCAACAAGTGAAAGCCAACCACCATCACCTGACAGGCCTCGTACAACCACATGATGTCCCTATGTCCAAGTGGGAAGTCATATCGATGGATTTTGTTGTGTGGTTGCTGCTCACATCCCATAGACATAGTGCCATTCTTGTGATAGTGGATAAGTTAACCAAGAGTGCTCATTTCATTCCGGTTAGAGACACTTACGATGTCACTGATGTGGCACATGTGTTTGTAAGTGAGGTTATCCGTTTGCACGGGATACCTAAGAATATCATTTCAAATAGGGACTCCAGATTCACTTCTAGGTTTTGGACAAGTTTACAGTCAGCGTTGGGGACTCAATTGAACTTAAGCACAACTTATCATCCTGAAACAGATGGGAAAATTGAGAGAGTAAATCAAGTCATGGAAGACATGCTTAGGATGTATTTCATGGATAATCAAACCCAGTGGGAGAAGTACCTACCTTTGGTAGAGTTTGCCTACAATAATAGTTATCATAGCTCCATCGGAATGCCACCCTACGAAGCTTTGTATGGGAGGCCATGCAGAACGCCATTGAGTTGGGATAGACTAGAAGACCAAGTAACAGTTGGGCCAGAATTGATTCAAGAGATGGAAGAACAGGTGATTCAGATTAGGAAGAGACTAAAGGAAGCACAGGATAGGCAGAAAAGCTATGCGGATGCATACAGGACCGACCGAAGTTATGAAGTGGGAGACTAGGTTTTCATTCTTATCAGGCCTAATAAGAGTACCATATGGTTCGGGAAGGGGAAAAAGTTGTCACCTCGATTTATAGGACCATTCAGGATCCAAGAGAAAATTGGACCCGTTGCATATTGTCTCATACTGCCACCCCACTTGCATAAAACTCATAATGTATTTCATGTATTTGTTTTACGTCATTATGTTGCTGATGAATCACATAAACTAAATTGGAAGGAATTGCAGGTATCGGACGTGGGAACCCTCACGGTAGAATCATTATGCATATTGGACCATAGAGTTCGACAACTCAGGAACCGTCTAGTAGACCAAGTTAAGGTCCAGTGGGACAGGTATAGTCAAGGATCTGCTACTTGGGAAGACGCCGAGACACTACGGCGAGACTATCCCTCACTTTTTTGACCACCTCGAGAACATGTTTCTCGAAGGTTGGGTTTATGTAACACCACCTTTTGACTTAGACAACTAGGAGTACCTGAGGCCTATATACTTTATTTTCTAGTCACAGGGAAACTATTATGTGATACACCTAAACTTTAAATGTATGAACTTTTATGAATGATTAAATCTTATTGATGATGATGTATGTAATGCGATCTATTATGTGAATGTAAATTTTACGAATGTTTAAATGTTATTAATGATGATGTATATGATGCGACATATTGTGAGAATGTGAATTTAATGAATGTTTAAATGCTATTAAGATGATGTTGGATATGATGCAATCT
>JASDQU010100389.1:349371-359860 GCA_032191745.1 Picea mariana
ACTAGCTACACATACATTTATTGTACATATACACTAGTATGTATGAGTTTTCTTGACTTACTTACTGATAGTGTCGGTTAATTGTTATGAATGTGTGAACCATGTTTCTTTTCCTTTGTACCATAAGATACCTTAACTTTAGGACGAAGTTTCCTGAAGGGTGGGTGTATGTAACGACCCTGCTTTAATAGATGTATAGGATTATTAAATTATAATTAATTTGATAATCTGACTGTCCTAAAATGTTAGCTAAACGATAATTATTTCTTAAATAATATTAACTAATTAATTACTATTAATTACTTGTTCATATCTATCAATGATTAATTAATTATTAATTGACTCATTAACTAATTGAGTAAAGAATTAAAAGGGGTTAATAAGTTTAATTTGTTAAAGACTTACGTACACGGGAAGGGATAAGATATTAATTATAAAGGGATAATATATTAATTATAAGAGGATAAGATAATAAATAAATGGATAAGGAAGTTAATGAAAGGGGGGAGTTGGTGAAAGGGGAATAGGATGGGGGAGAGTCGGGGGGTGAAAGGCATTATTTTTGGGGAAGGAAGCATTTTGGGGAAGGAAGAATATGAAGGGAGGAGGTTTACGAAGGCGGGGGATTATCATTCTACAGGGAATTTTATTATGGAGGGTTCTCTTGGATTTGCAGAGGAATTGAGTTCTGTAGTCGGGAAGGATTAGTACAGGGGGCACTGGTTTGCTGGGGGTTTTGGGCACGGGGGCCAAGATATCCATATGGTATCTTGGAGCTAGGTAGTTGTCCTAGTTGGCAGGGTGGAAACTCGGTTTTGGGCAGAGTTGGTCCGTGGATTCAATATGGGTAAGGAAGCAGCAGGAAGGTCAACAAGACAAGCGGAAAACAGAGGGTTAGCATCAGACCCATGTATTTTAAATTACGTATTTGTTTATTCTGTTATGAATTTTATTATTCGTTGATCAATTTATATGTGTATGTGCTGAATTTATAAGAAATTACCGAGTTTCGTAAATCAAGTAGAAGTTACTGTTTTGTTTGATTAAATTTGACATTAAATTAATATGGCCACTATAGTAGTCATCAATCAATAACATGAAGTATTTTTCACCATTTAATGCCTTTGTTTTTGTTGGTCCACATAGATTGGTATGTACAATCTCCAATGGTTTTGTCATTGAGTACTCCTTTGATTTGAACTTTGTCCTAGTCTATTTTCCCTATAGACAATGCTTACATAGAGTATTCCCTTACTTTGAAATATCGGGCATTTATTTTACTGTTTCCTTTTTGCTGATTTTGACAAGATTATCAAAGTTCACGTGACCCATTATTATGTGCCAGATCCAATCTTTATTTTTCTTTCCTAAGAAACATCTTAATTTTCCAATTTCATTCAAAACATATATGTTGTTTAGAGTCCTCATCGTTGTTTCCACTAAATTTCCTAATCCTTATTTCCTAATTTCACATTTCTCTAAGTTGAACTGAAGTGTGCGTCCTTGATCACACATTTGAATTTTCGAGTGCATTGGTTTTAAGTGAGTGAACTGTATATTTTTAGGCTGGTGAGACTGGATGCAAAATATCAATACTTATGTACTAATATGTAAATGTAATCACATGAAATTTAATGAAAAATACATCCTTGCTGCAGACCGACCACATAAAATATTTTGGGGGGCTTAAACTTCACTCAATGAGGTCAAGGGGGTTGGGTTAAAGGGGGATTAAACCCAAAAATGAATGTTTTATTAATATTTATTAAAAAGTGTAAAGTAAGGATATAATATTATATTCTAAGTCTTGGGGAGGGGACTAGAGGCTGAAATCAATTCTCAACATGACAAGTGTCAAGTTGGGAACATGTTGTGGGCTGAAGAAAGTTCCCAACATGGCAGGTGTCAAGTTGGGAACATGTTGTGGGCTGAAGACAATTCTCAACATGGTAGGTGTTAAGTTGGGAACATGCAGTCAAGTAGCTGGGACTTAGTCCATTCTTGAATTTTGTCATTGAGGGGCGAGGGAGCCGACTGTTCTGCCATTGGAAAAACTATTCTGTCATAGAATTGTTTAGTGAGTGAACCAGTTTTTTGTTGTAATGAGACCAATGGTTACTGTGACTGGTATGCTAAATACTGTCGTAGATACCTGCGTATGACTTAGCTTGGAGAGATAAATTGAAGAGGTAGGTTGTTAGGCATGTGGGACATTGGATGGAAGAGGTGAGTTGTCAGGCCCATGGGACATTGGATTGAAGAGGCGGGTTGTTAGGATCGTGGAAGATTTCATTCTCTCCAGGTGAGAGAATTGCTTGGAATTATTTCCTGAGGTGTCAAACTTCAATGAAAGGGCTCTGAGACTTCCTTCCTGGTCTGTTGTTGAAGCCCTAGAAGGGAAGTGGGGTAGCTGAAGGAATGCTGATAAGAGAAGGAGCACAATTCCTTGGGTGAGATAGGCATGTGGGGAATGAGAGACTATAGGCTATCAGTGTGAATTGACATCTATGACAGACTTTCCAGTGATTGAGTTATCTATGTCTGAGCTACCTATAACTGAGTTCCTGTTGAGTGAGATACTTTGGTTTGGTTGGGAACCCTTACCCAAGTGGATTTTAGCCCCAGCTCGGGGGTGACCCACTGTTAATATTTATGAACAGCGTGGTCTAAGGCTCAAAGGAACTTTGAAGGTCTACTCGCAGTTGGTGTCTTTTATTCGAAAGATAAGCGCCAATTATGTGTTAAATTATGTTTGCAACAATATTTATGCAATTGTTGTTATGGGTTTATGGTATTTATTCTGCATGTATATTCTATGATAACTGTGTATAATTCTGTTATAAATAAAAATACAATTACATGTTGTAGAATGTATGTTATGTTTAATTAAGGACAGAGTTGTGTCATAGAAATTTTGGTGGAATCATTGGTAAATTGGTATCAGAGATGATGACTTGAATTTTATTTTAAGTGGACCTCCCCAGTGGGTGGCTGGGGGTGTTACAAATTGGTATCAAAGACTAGTTTTCAACATTGATCCTGGATGAGCTGAGTTAACATCATGCTGTAGCGGAATTTTCATAGAAAATTGAATTCAGGAGTGGCTGAATTTTCAGTTATAGTGCATCCATGACGAAAATTTGAAGCACTTGAGAGGAATTGGGTAAAATCCCCAATTTCTATTGCTAAATTCATGAAGGATTTGGGAAAATTCACACCAGAAATGTCAACCAGTGGCACACTCAATAATTTGTGGTTGAAAAGGTTGAATTTAAGTGTATGCGAGTGAAATTGAGTAAAATTTCAAGATTGTAGAACATCATAAAGGAAAATTGAGTGTGAATCGGGAAAAGCCCCAATTTCTATAGTGAAAATTGTAGAAAAATAAGTTAAGTGCTAAGAGCAGTGTGCGCACTAAGTAGAAATTATGTGTAGGAGAATAAGATGCGTAGGTGTGCACACTAAAAACTGAGTACTTCACTATGTGGAGTCAGTGTTGTGGAGAAATGATATTGTGCAGGTGTGTGCCTTGAACTTTTTGTGTTGCACAAAAAATAAGGACTCACATGGTATATGCACTAAAGTGTGACACTGCACCATGTATAACATGTGGCATGCGTAGAATATAGATGCACAATAAAACACACTAAGTTTTTCATCGCAAGGTGCAAGATGGTGTTGCACAAGCAATAATGTGATGCACAAAGTGCGCATTTAAAGTTTTGTAAGAGTGCAATTTGAATATGTGGATGTGTGCACAACATTTTGTTGTTGGTACACGACACAAAAGTCACACTCCGTAAATATTGACGTGTGGCAGGAATGTATGCACAATGGATAGTGGCGTGTTGTACATGCGCTACATGTTCAGTGTTACGTATTAAAAATATGCATGATAAATATGAAGTTATAAGAAAGAAGTAGTGCACAAGAAGTTCATTGAGTAGTTAAATTCCTAAGAAATCAGAAGAAAGAATTTTGATGTTGTAAGAAAACATAATTGTACATCGTTTCAGGATTTTTTAAATTGTCTATCCTAACACATTTTTTTCGCTGCACATTTTGTAGAGATAGCAACATTAGATCATAAAAGGATCAACACAAGTTTAGAATCATGGAATATGTGCAGGGGATTTTCAGTCATAAAGAATATATTAGAGAAATGTGTGTTCATATGGGTAATGAAGGTACAAATTCAAATGGACATGGAGAAGGTAAGGAAGAAAGCATAAACCTAGTAGAGACCATAAAAATTTTGCAAAGGGATGTTAAGAGTCATATAGATGATAACTAGAGACTTATGAAAGCCAAGGAGAAAAAAAAGACTTCAACATTAAGTTGATGCAAACCTTGGATAGAATAGAGAGGAATATGGATACGCAGATTAAGTCAAGCAGATCAGGAAGCTATAAGTCTCATGATAAGAGGGGAAGGTCAATGCACAATAGAAGTGCTGGAAGAAAACACCATCATTCTCCAAGACATTCCACTAGGAGAGCGTTCAATAGTTCAAGTCCTGTCAAGAAACCTAAGAAGAATGGGGTGAATGAACTACATGGGGAAATGAACAAAATCAAGCCTCCTACTTTTGATGGCGAACATAAGATGGTTGAGGATGAAGAGACATGGCTATTAAATATGAGAAAGTGTTTCCAATTGCATAACTACTCTTCACTGGCATAAGGTAGAATGCTATTTATCAACTCAAGGGAAAATTATCAATGTGGTGGGACCAATATGTGAAAGTATAACATATTGATGAGAAGAAGGTGACTTGGTGAGAATTCAAGAGGTATTTTCAAAGGAAATACTTGACTAAGAGGTACTATGAAAAGAAAATGAAACAGTTATTTGAACTCAAGCTTGGGAGATGACTATAGATGAGTATGAAAGGAGGTTTTTAGAGTTGTTGAAATATGTTTCCTTCATCAAGGATGAGAAGATTAAGATTTAGAGATATTTGAGTGGGCTTCCACCATTTATCAGTGAAATAATACAATATGATGATCCCAAAACATTGGAGGAAACCATAAGAAGGGATAAGTGCCTTTATGAGCAGCAAAAAGGGAAAGCATATTACCAAAAATATTGGGAATACAAGAAGAGAAGAAATATGGAATAGAGGAAGGAAGGGACTAAGCTACCATTATTCAAAAACAATTGTCAGGAACAACCAACTTATAAAGAATCCATAAGGACATATTCATTAGGGGAAAGGCCAAGGATACCGCCTATTCAATGTTAGGGTTGTAAGGGAGATCATATGTATAAAGATTGTCCTCACAGAAGTGAAAGAGTGAATACTGTACACATCGCGCAACAAGATGAAACAGTGGAGGACATGGGCATATGTGTAAATAAGATCTATGTAGCCTTGGACAACAAGCAAGTTGAGTTTCAGTCGCACATTATTTAAGTTGAAGGTAAGATCAATAATCAACCCATTGTTATTTTAATTGATTCAGGAGCTAGTCATAGTTATCTAGATCCTGAGATGGTGGAATGGTTTCATTTTCCAAGAAGCAAATTTGGAAAACCTTGGATGGTGTGGCTAGCTACAGAAGCTAAAATAAATATTAATGATATGGTCAAAGCATGTCCAATGAACATGAATGGACTGAACACTAGTGCATATTTGAACATTATACCCTTAGGTTCCTATGAATTCCTAATTGGTATGTATTGGTTGGACCAACATCATGGTATCTTAGATTGTTATAAAAAATAATTTACTTGATTGGATGAGGAAGGAAACCTAAGGACTATACAAGGAATTCCTAGAGCAGTAATTATTACAGAAATTTCATCCTTGCAGCTGAAGAAGAGTTGCAAAAAAGGATGTTAAATGTTTTCCATGTAGATGGAAGAGACACCTAAGGATAATGTGTCAGACCTTGAATATTTCATAGTCCTGAAAGAGTTTAAATATGTATTCAGGGAGATACTAGGATTTCCACCTAAATGAGATATTGACTTCTCCATCAATCTGATGTCGGGACTAGCTCCAGTATCAAAGAATCCTTACAAGATGAGTACACCTGAGATGAAGGAATTACAAATGCAACTTGAAGAGATTCTGAATAAGGGGTATATATGCCCAAGTGTGTCACCTTGGGGTGCCCTGGTATTGTTTGTGAATAAAAATGATGGAACTTTGAGGCTTTGCATTGATTTCAAGAAGTTGAACAAAGTAACTATGAAGAACAAGTATTCATTTCCAAGAAAATATGACCTCTTTTATCAGCTGAAAGATGAAAAAGTATTCTCAAATATTGATATCAGGTCAGGATATCATCAGGTAAGAATTAAAGAATAATAAATCAATAAGACCGCTTCTAGAACAAGGTATGACCATTATGAGTTCACAGTGGTTCCATTTGGACTAATGAATGCACCATCCATCTTCATGTGTCTCATGAATGGTGTATTCATGAATTACTTGGATAAATTTGTTATTCTCTTTTTGGATGACATTCTGATATAGTCTAAGTCTGAAGAAGAGAACGAACAACACTTGAGGATGGTGTTACATGTATTGAGGGAGCATCAGTTGTATTCCAAATCGAGCAAGTGCTCATTTTATCAGAAGAAAATACATTATTTGGGTCATATAGTCTCCAAGAAGGGGATAACAGTGGATCTAGAAAACAAAAATTCCATTGAAGGATGACCAACACCAAGGAATGTCTCAGAGGTGAGGTAATTCACGGGTCTTGTTGGTTACTACAAAATATTCATTGAGGGATTCTCAAGAATTGCACACCCAATTACTTATTTTCAGAATAAAGGTGTGAAGTTTGAGTGGACATTGGATTGTGAAAGGATTTTCCTACACTTGAAGCATTTATTAATAAGTTCTCCAATACTGAGGATTGTTGATCCAAATGAATATTTCATTGTATGCATTGATGCATGTAATGAGGGACTTGGTGGATTCCTTAGTCAGAATGGATATGTGGTGTGCTATGCATCAAGGAAGTTGAAGGAGCATGAAAGACACTATGCAACTCATGATTTGGATTTGAAAGCCATAATGCATGCCTTGAAAAATGTGTAGGCACTATCTCATGGGAAACATATTTGAGATGAGAACAGACCACAATGGTCTAAAATACTTGTTTGGACAACCGAATCTTAATTCCAGGAAAAGTAGATGGTTATATTTCATTAGTGAGTATGACTTTGATATAAATAATATCAAAGGTAAAGAAAACAAGGTGGCTGATGCACTCAACAAGAGAGTGCATGATATGCATGCTACAACCATTAGCATGTACCATTCATATTTGAAGGGAAAAATTCTAGAAGCTGCAAAATCAGATAAGAAGTATATGGAGTTAAAGGAAAAACTCCAGCAAGGTAACTTACAACATAAAGTTGAAGACTATAATATGGAAGATGAGAAAATCATTAGATACAGAGGTAGAATATATGTGGCAAATTCTCAGGCATTGAAGGATATGATATTGTGAGAAATGCATAATGTACCTTATGATGGACACCCAGGTTACCAAAAAACTTTTGCAGTTGTCAAGAGCCAATATTGTTGGCTAGGAATGAAGAAAGAAGTTGTTGAGTTTATTGCCAAGTGTTTGGCATGTTAGAAGGTCAAGGATGAGCCTTGAACTTCTAGAGGATTATAGATAAGTCATGAGGGGTATCCAAATTTACATGGCCATAAATATCTAACCGTGAGGGGTTATGTGACTTTGCACATATAACCGGAAACAAAATGATGAGAAATATCCATATAGAATAGTCTCACTTGAAAATTCATTGATATTCATTACATTATTCCTCAACCAAACTTGGATTCCTTAACCATACACCTAGGATGACTCAACCACTTAACCATTTGGACTTCACAAAACCTCTTTTCGTGAGGCCTTTCAACATAAGGGGACCACTTTGGAGTTCATCCATTTGGTACCTCCTATAAACCATGAAAAGACATCAATGATACATTGATGCACCAATGATCAACCTTTACATCAATGATAACACATCAATCCATAAAATCATCTAAGACACTACTTGTCATAAACCATTTGAAATCAATCATTTGACAAAAATGACAACATAATTTGACAATCTCCCGCATTGGCATTGATGGAAACGCCAACATTGATATTAATACTTAGACATGACAATGATCATGCTCCCCCTGTGATCATTTCTCCTCATAAATGTTTCTATCTCTCCAAGTCGCATACATACGTTGGATGTAGAAGGTCAGGGAACATACATACACTTGCTGAATAAGCACAAGTCACATATATTTGAAAAGGCAAAGAAAAACTTGAGTAGATGCTTGTTCCAGGTTCTTGAAGTCTGAAGAAATTTCCCAGGATATCATTCTACAAGTTCATATCTTCTACAGAAGTTCTGGTATGATTATATGTTGTCTTGATTCTTAGATTTACTCATGGTATGGTGAATGATTGAAGCATTGTTTGTATGGTTGTTTTGAGATCTAGATATGGTATATGTTGGCTGGTTGATTGAGTGCGCAGTCCCCTCCTTGTTGAGTTTATTTCCAAGTGTTTGGCATGTAAGAAGGTCAAGGATGAGCCTTGAACTTCCAACACAGATATTGAACTAGATGAGGTCAAGGGGGTTGGGTTAAAGGGGGCCTAAACCCAAAAATAAATATTTTATTAATATTTCTTAAAAAGTGTGAATTAAGGTTATAATATTATATCCTAAGTCTTTGGAGGGGACAAGTGGCTAAAATCAATTCTCAACATGACAAGTGTCAAGTAGGGAACATGCTATGGGATGAAGGCAATTCTCAACCCGACAGGTGTCAAGTTGGGAACATCTAGTCAAGTAGTTGGGACTTAGTCCATTATAGCATTCTGTCATTGAAGGGTGAGGGATCCAATTTTTTTGGAATGAGCCAAATGTTATTCCATCGAGTGGATTGTTCTATGATAAAACTATTCAGTGAGTGAACTGATTTGTTGTTGTAATGAGCCCAATGGTTAGTGTGACCATTATGATGAATACTGACATATTTACCTATGTATGACTTATCTTGGAGAGATAAACTAAAGAGGCATGTTGTTAGGCCCATGGGATGTTGGATTGAAGAGGTGGGTTGTTAGGCCCATGAAATATTTTATTCTCTCCAGGTGAGATAATTGCTGGGAATTTTTTCCTGAGGTGTCAAATTGCAGCGATAGGGCTCTAAGACTTTCTGTTTGGTCTGTTACTGAAGCCCTAGAAGGGAAGTGGGGCAGCCAAAGGAATTTTGAACAAAGAATAGGAACACTTCATGAGGTGGGACATGCATGTGGGGGGTGATAGACTATAGGGTATCTATGACAATTGGCATCTGTGACAGACTTTCCAGTAATTGATTTATCTTTGTCTAATCTACCTGTAACTGAGTTCTTGTTAAGTGAGATACTTTGGCCTGGTTGGGAACCCTTACCCAAGTGGAGTTTAGCCCCAGCTCAGGGTGACCCACTACTAAGATTTATGAACAATGTGGTCTAAGGATGGGAGGAACATGGAAGGTATGCCCATAGTTGGTTTCTTTTATTCGAAAGATAAGTGCTAATTGTGTGTTAAATTATATTTTCAATAATGTTTATGCAATTGTTGTTATGAGTTTATGCTATTTATGCTGCATGCATATTCTATGATAATTGTGTATAATTGTGTTATGAATAAGTATATAATTACATGTTGTATAATGTATGTTATGTTTAATAAAGGACATAGTTGTGTCAGATCAATTTTGGTGGAATTGATGGTAAATAATTGGTATTAGAGTTGATGACTAGAGAAAGTTTTTAAGTGGCACTCCCCAGTGGATAGCTGGGGGTGTTACACTTGTACTTGGTTGAGGGATATGTATGATGATGTATGTATGGCACATGTTGGTTGTATTGATTAGTTTGATGTAGTGACTGGTTGGATGCAATGATAGTTTACTGGTGGAGTGACAAAGGTATGAAATTTTCAAAAGTGCAGAAGAATGTATACCCTAGTTTTCTGAAGGTGTACGTAGGATGACAGAGGGAAGGATGCATACATACATGTGATGCAATATAGGCAGGTCACATACATACATGAGATGAAATATAAGTAGGTCACTTACCTGTTAGAAGATTGGTTTATTTCTACAAGCAGGGTCTTGTACTTGGGGATTGGATTCCTCACATCTCAACTGGTGCTGAGATTTGCAAGTTGAGTCTTGTATTGAGAGTTGGTTCTCTTCTGGAGTTGTTTCTATTTTTAGTTGTTGCTGATAAAACCCAAATATTTTAGTCTCTTGTAACACATAATACAAAAATATTACACATATATCTGGTGTTCATGGTGTTTATTATGGTGATGGTTTATAGTTCTCTGTTATTGATGAATGTTGTTGATACATGCAAGTAGTTAAGTATGAATGAATAACATGTTTAAAGTGGTTGATAACTAAATTTTTGAAAGATGTGTAAAAATATCCCTACACTGATTCCCCCCCCCCCCC
>JASDQU010100389.1:359869-415972 GCA_032191745.1 Picea mariana
CCCACTCTCAGTGTTGTCTGTGTGTCCAAAAATTGGTATCAGAGCAGGCCTCGAAGGAGATCCATGTACACAGAAATGGATGAAGATGTAGATGGAGTTCCCCTCTTTGATGAGAAATATTACTCGCTATGGAGAATATAAATGAAAGGGTATTTGAAGATAAAAGGAGCATGTGTTTGGAATGCAGTTATTGCTGGACCAGTTCCCTCAAAGAATCAATCAAAATTTGCAGCAAAGGAGAATAATGCAGTAGAATTCAAAACCTTCTTGAATGGACTCTTAGGTTTTGTCAAAGAAAGCATAGGAAAATGTAACTCCACCAAGGACTTATGGATGAAGCTGGAGAAAGCATATCAATACTCAATTTTTCAATGAAGGTAAAGACTCTTCTGGTTGCAATAATTCTAAATGCAATGATGTTGAATGTTCTCCTACAAATGAAGAAGAATATCTAGAAGTAGTTTGTGTAGAATCAACTAACAATTTTCTTGTAGATGAAGACAGAGTTTTTTTGAATCTTAAAGATAAAGTTATAGATGCTCTAAAATAAGTTAACAATGAAATAGGAGATGATTCATATAATTTTGAGGATCTTGAAATAATTACTGAGAAATCCCTAAATAAGTACCAAAGTCATTTCATGGAACTAAAACAAATACTTAAGAAACAAGAAAGAAGTGAAATAACCAAGCAAATAATTCAATTAGAAGAAAAAGAAGAAGAGATCAAGAAACTAAAGAATAAAATAATTAGTCAAGCAGAAGAAAAGAAGAAAGCATATAATTATCCTAGAAAAATCTTTGAAGACCTTAAAGAAACAAAAGAAATCAATGTCAATTTGAAGACCCAAGTTTAAGAAGCCAAAAGGATAGATGAACTATTGAAGAATCAGGTAAATGAAAAATAAGAATCATGTCATAAGTTGGAAGCATAAGTTGTTGATCTCAGAGGGAAAGTAGAGAAGTCAAACACTCATATTAATTTCATGAACAACTCATCAATATTGGATAGTTAAATATCACCAAATGATAAATCTGGTCTTGGATACAACAAGGAAGCAACACACTATGAAGCTATCACTTCTAAGAAGCATGATGTAGGTCCTTCATTTTCAAAAGGTGGAAGTAAAGATGCAAGTCAAGAACCTACATAAAGAAAGAAAATATTTAGAAGATAAAAGCAAGTAAGACACCAAGAAGCAGGTCCTACAACTCAAAGCAAGTTCATAAGAGAGACACCTTCAAGGTGGACACAACAAAAAAGGTATGCAAATGTTTTCAAAGGTCACTATTTCTCATGTAATGGATATGGTCACAAGGCTTTGGATTGCAGACATTATGCAAAGAGATATGTTGGAAGATTCAACAACATCTTAAGATGTTGTAGACATAATCAAGTGGGACACATTACTACTCATTGTCACACCATGAGATGTTATAGCTGCAGTGGGTTTGGCACAAATCTCAGGATTGCTGGAATTCAAGAAGACAATCAATGAGGGGTACTTCATACTATATGACAAGAAGAGTAAATGAAACATGGAAGAAGGAAGATGTTGAAATAATGGAAGATTAGAACACTAGTTCTGAGATAACATGAAACTTTCAGAAGTGGATGAAGAATATTGAACAAAAAGACATGAATGAAGGCATAAAGAATGAGGAGAACATTCCATTTTTTGAGGCATATGCAGAATCCTGTGGGAACATTTGCGTATATACATGATCTTTTTGAACAAAAGTCACATACATTCGTGAGATGTATGTGGTGAATTCAGATACACGTGGTAAAACCCTTAGAAAGAGGGGTGTACAGATGAGTTGCAACATGGTTCGATGGTACACCATATTTTATGCAGGGTCTAAGATGATATGCTTCAGTTTGTCATGGTTTCATGTATGCTTGATGATGATGGTATATGGTTTAGGTTTAGAGCATATGATTGATTTCTATATTGGATGCATGGTGTTAGGGTCTTATAATATAGTCATCTATTTTCCAGTCATCTAGTTTGGAATTTTTTTGATCAAGATGAAGATACTGTTAGAACAAGGTGCTCAGGGGTTATGGTCAAGTGATATATCCATTGTTTCAAACAATTCTATGTTGAAGGTTAAAAATAAATGCTGTCACATGTTAAGTTTTGAATCTTTTGAAGGTTCATAGTGGCATAATCGGGGATTTCATGAATTGGGTTCATGTTTTAATTATAACATCAAGTTTGATTTTCGGTAGCTAAAAGATCCAAATCTTATAGTTGTTAGCTAATGGAAGTTAAAAATTTCAGTATCTAAACAAATTATTCACACCTATTGTTAACTGCCAAAAGTCCTGAATATCTCAAGTGTTTAAAATGGTCTCATCACTCTCATATCAATGGTGGTACATCAGTCATCATTTGTGGTTACGCTGCCAAAAACTCTTTCAGTCATCATTCGTCCGACTTTCAGAAGGGATATGATTTGTTTAGACCTTGTTCAATCAAATAATCATAACCCCAGATCATGCCCACACAATTCAATAGATCCTGAAAAATGGTCGTGAGCTTTCCCATGCACTGAATCTGTCAATTTTCGGTCTATGGTTGTGTTAAATCCACCCCTAGTTTCCCAAACCCTTTCATCCTTTGACCCCACCCTGAATCTCACTGTTTTGTCCCTCCTCCATTTGATACCACCTTCTTGATTTTACATTCCCTAGATCCTTTGTCAACAATCTAGTTTTGAGGAATTTCTAATAGTTCTGGTGATGAAGAGCTCAACAGGAGGTACCCTTTTGAGGAAGGAATTGTAGGATACTTCATACCTTGAGGCACACCCTGAGGTCTGTGAACTATTCAAATAGATTGTATGCTATAGTTTATGCCAAAAGTTCCAGGGGTACCATCAGGGTATTACATAATCATTTTCCAAGGGCTTTGATGGCTTTAAGGTTAAGCTTGGGCCTATTGTGATGCAGATAGATAAAGACAATGTAGCAGCAGCCATATAGATGTCCAGTGAAGGAGAAAGGTGGTTTAATACTACCTCAATCAAAGAAATTGATTCCAAATCATTCCTCAAAGAATAAAATCAAAATATGAAGTGGAAAAATGATATTCCTAGGAGCTACTTGGATGAGAAATGGAAAACATTGCTAAAGATGATTCAGGTTTACATCACTTTCGAGGGGAGATATGGAAGGACCATGTTCTACCACTTCAGACTTCTCCTCCATTTCACAGGTAAGCAACCTATGAATATTCCCTTTTACCTCCTTAAGAGTCTTACCAAGATGGATTCTAAGTTTCAGTCCAAGCCTCATAAAGCTAGTAGCAGTATATTTCATCATGGTCTGATCAAGTTGATAGTCTTAGAAGAGCTTAGCAAAAGGAATAAATCTTGGGACTTCCTTCTATTTTGGGGAGAATTTGGGCAAGAAGTTCAACCAAATAAAGGAGGAACTCCCTCACAAGAATTAACCTCCCCAAAAACCAGTAAAAGAAAGAGAAGAGCACTATCACCTGTAGAAACTACCATGAAGGTTTCTCCATCAAAATCATTGAAAACAAAAAGGAAGTTAGAGTTTGGAAAAAGTGCAAAGGATCAAGGAAAAAATTCAGTAACAAATGTCCTAAACCTAACATATTCAGATTCAGATTCAGATCCATTAGATGCAGAAATGGAAACAGAGCCATCATCTGTATAAATGGAAACCCCTGAAGAAGCTGGAACACCATCAAAGAAGAAGGTTAGCAAAAAACCTAAGGTCTAGAAAATGAAAGAAGAAATTGTTGAGTTAAAGGTGTTAGAGAGACATCTGAAGAAGGAGACTGAAACTCTTACACAATCATCTATCAAAATTGGTTCTGCATTGGATCAATTAGCCATCAAGTATGAAACTGTAAATCACAAGAACAAGAATCTTTGCAAACATAATCGCAGACTGCATGACTTGAATAAAGTGTTGAAGTTTAAACTTGTTCACAAAAATCTAAAACCCAAAGCTCACCTCAGGCTTGATACTCTCGCTGAAGCTTCCCTTGATTTTAAATGAAGTGGTTATAATAGATGAAGTTGTAAATTCTAACCTTGTACAATATCTACTGCAAACAAATATTCAGAAAAAGAATGGAAAAGATACAATGGAAAATACAAACATTACACAGAGATGTTTCCCCTGGAAACCCAAACCGAGAAAACCAACATATTCTATATTCATTCATTGTGATACATTGTTTACAATAAAATATACATATAGGAGCCAGCAGCATCCAAAACCCTAACCCAATGACCTGGATTATTCCAAAAACCTAATTCCTTAACTGGAAATAGAAAACCATCGGCAAAAACCATGTGCCGAAAAACCACCTAAATACATGACAGGTTTCCCGATGCAGAAATTTGTTTCCTCTTGCAAAGAATATAACACATACCCAATAGAAGTAGGGTTAGTGGGAAACTCAACCAATTTTGACTAAGTTCAGGAGTAGTTACAGGTTTCTCCAGCTAAGAACCATTTCAAAATCCATAATTAGCTGCAGAAAATTGTTCCAAGAAAATCGATAGCTAAATACACTCTGTTTTGACCTCGTTAGCTGCCAAAAGTTTTGTTATGAACATAAAGCACAAATATCTCCTCAAATCAAGGAAAATGGATTCTCCAATGATCTCAAAGGATTACAAATGTTTTTCAGTTATGACTTGTCCTCGATATGTGCTGTCAAGCTAAGATCGAACTATATTTGTTTATTAAAGAAAACCAAAATTTGTCCTATATTTTGGGATTTTGTTGTAACCTCCAAAATGTTAGGATACGAATACAAGCATTCTTTGCTATTTTTATCTTTTCATTGGTAAAAATCGAATATATTGTAATAGTTTCAAGATATTTGGTATGATTTTGAAAGAAATCAAATCTCTATTTTGACAAAACATTAATTAGATATTTGTAGAAATATCTAGAAACAATTAATGCAGGGATTTGATCCCCTAGTCTGTAGGATCTGAATGTAATGGGAGAATTATAAAAGATAGAATGCAATATGGCATAGGCATTGGACCTAAAGGGAAGAATGGTATTGAAAAATTACAATTCATTGTAAAGACTGTCAAGATGGTTCCAAGTGACTCTTTTTGATGAATACAAAGACATTTATGCTTCAGGATTCCTGTGTCATTGTCATGTGGTGAAGTGTTCCTTTATGTAATTTGTTTTCTCTCTGGTTTCACATTATGTTATCTTTCTTTATTGTTTATAAGAATATTATGTTTTAGGATTCGTCTCAAACACCCTGTTCTGGGTTTAAACAATATTCATGTTTTCTTCTGAAGTTTGAATGTAGAATTTAGATAGCATTGCTTTGCATTTGAAGTGAACCCTAATATGTTACTCTTTTCCCACCTCACAAACTACAATGATCCACTAACATGATTACCTTGCCTTGTTAGATATGATCTTAGTTATTTCTTCATTGGATCACCTTTGACCTTTTGAATCCATTTTTCCCAATGGCCCTCTTCTGTTGTCCCAACCAAAACTCAAAAAACAAACCTTCTAATCTCATAACTAGCCTAATATCTAATCCAAAAAAAGTTAAATCATACAGAGAGATCCCTCTCTGAGTTTTGGAGGGATATATCCTTGACTCTAAGTGGTTTTTTGGTTACTTTGTCAATTTATCTTCCAGCTTGAGAAATTACATAGTGCTAACATAGTGGCGACTCCACTAGGAAACCTTCCTCAGATAGCATATCAATTTTCATATCTAATTATTTATGGTGGACAGTGATCAGACATATGAAGGTTGAAATTATTCACCTGGCGACTCTAATCAAATCCAGATCAGTTGCAATTTAAAGACTCTGTTAGTACTAGAAGTCACCTCTTGATTGTTGCAGAGGTAAGCCCAATACCGATCAGTCTATATGTCACAGTGAATAGTTTTAAAGGGTGGACTAATGGATGTAGTCTCAAGATTATATCACTTTAACTCAGAAAGATGGGCTGGTATGTATAGGAAACTGAAGTCTTGATCTAACTTCAGTTAGTAATTTGCAGTATATTGGTGAGTAAGGGGGAAGAACTTAAGGAGCATGAAGTGGTATACTATGGACATCTAGTCTTCCAGTAGCCAAGGATAGAAAAACTCAGAAGACAAGATCTTCTTGGCTCAGAGCTTCAAGGAACTGAATGAAATTATTATGAACTAAAATCAAACATACATCACAATTTGATAACAACTACCCGTATGGATCATCCATGCCTGGGTCATTCAGTGTTGGAAGGAAAACAACATAGAGAACTGATTACAACTAGTCATAGTGTCATTATGATCAAACCTACATCACAAGAACACAACTACCCTCGAATGGATCCTCCATGCCCAAGTGTTTTAACACATCCATTTGTAGAGATATGAAAATAAGATGACTTACACTAAACAAGAAGTCTCAAATACAGATACATAACCAGAAGAACCAGAGCTTCACTAAAAAATTTACAATACGGGAGAATTTCTCAATCATCGACCCTTACAAAATATCAAAACTGAGTATTTGTACTCAAAACAAAATCATAGAATCATATTCAAGTAGCTGCATTAAAGGCATTACGTCTGCAATGCTCCTGTCTAACTGTGCATGCAGTCTCTGACCAGACATGAAATTCGATCAGACGCAAGTGGGCTTCAGAACGACTTTGTTGATGAGCCGACTAACTGATAGTACTTTCCTATGCTTTATATTTATGGAAAAAATGACGTTCAACCACCACCAACCAACCTCAATAACTTCTTCACTGGGATCGAGGAAGGCTCAAGTCAACTTTGCACCTGTAGGATGTGGCATCTGATGAGGTGATTGGCATGCTAGGCATGAAATGGAGGATGGGAGATGGCCATGTGGACAACACAGGGGCCACATGAGTGGGAGCTCAAGTGGACTGGGACAGAGATGATGTGGGGCGAGGTGGCATAGGTGGCAGGAGATGAGAAGAAGACAGGCACCGGTGGGACAGTGAGTAGAAGACAGGAGGAGGGAGAAAAAGTGATGGGGGGCAGCCACTTGTTGGCCCAGGATAGGACATTATATTCACATGTGCATATCAGGTCTGTGAAAAGTAGTTTGAAACTTCCCCGCTTTTGGGACCGATGTGTGTCTTTGGCTGGCACGTAGCACCTTTAAGAAACCATGGTTTTTTTCCTAGCCTGTCGTACAAACTTTATCCTGTGCGCATGTTGAAACCCTGATATGATCGATGACCGTTGATTTTAGGCGCACCAATCTTGACCACCCAGATTTGCATGTGTCTTATCACCTTGTGCCAAAAGGTCACATCGCACCTCCGACTTAGGATATAAGCTGATTTGTGGGTTTTTTGCCCATTTTCTTTGATTCCTTCACCAAGGGGCCAACTTATTAGGAAAACACCCCCTTTATACAATTCAATGTGATAACATTAGGCTCCATGGGGGATGGCTTGCTCCCTGTGAGAAGCCAAGAACCTTTCTGTAGCCTCAGTTCCTTACTGTTGGGATATGGAGTCACTTATAAAACCGAAAACAATAAGAAAAACAATATTTACAAAACACGTGAGAAACTTATGGCTCAAATAAAGAACTTCTTCATAAAATGCCCATTTATAAGGCCACCAAAAACTTTATCACCCTCCAAATTCTGCAGCCTGTATTTGTTGTTTGGAAATTTTTTTGAAATTTTGAAGGGACTGATCGAAAGGGCTTCAAATTTTCCATGCTTGAATTTATCCTGTCTGGGCGCATCCCATTTAAGCACCAGATCTCCCAGTTGGAAATCCTCTTTTCTCACCTTTCTGTCAAAGGCTTTCTTGATATTCTGTTGATGTTCATGCACTTTTTCCAGTAGCTACTCTTTGGTCTGCTGGACCTCTATAAGCTACTGCATTCTCCTGATCATATCATCGGGATCACCTTGGTATTCTTGAAATAATTTCGCTACAGGAAGGGAAAGGTGAGAAGGAAGAACTACTCCAGTCCCATATATGAGCTGGAAAGGAGAGATGCCTAAGGAGCTCTTTGTTGTCACTCGATCAGCCCATAGAGAAAATTTGAGCTTTGAATCCCATGCTTTCTTGTTGTCCTCTAATAGTCTTTTGATAATATTTATCAAGCTTTTGTTAGAGGATTCTGCAAGTCCATTGCCCTGGGGATAGTAGGGGGTGGAGTGGATCAATGAAATTCCAAACTGCTCACATAATCTGATCAATGGCTCAGACTTGAAGGATGGAACATTATTAGTGATGTTTTTGTTCAGACAACCAAACCTTAAAATAATATTCTCCAAGAAACAAATGATCACTTTATGACAAGCACTCCTTGTGGGGATAGCTTCTATCCATTTGGTGAAATAATCTATGGCAATTAATATCCACTTGTGTTGACTACTTGATGCAAGATGAATTTTCCCAATGAAGTCTAGGCCCCACTGCTGAAAGGGTCCTGAAGCTGCCACATGCTTTAATGGCAGAGACTTGAGCTGCTGCTTTTCATAGAAATTCTGACATTTGATACAAGCTCTGATTTTTGCACAGACATCAGTTAATAAGGTGAGCCAATAGTACCCAGCTCTAAGAATTTTGTAGGCTGTGGTTCTCCAAAAGTGATTTCCTCCACACAGGCTGTCATGGAAATCAAACATAAGTTTTTGGGCCTCCTGTTGGTCTAGACATCTCAGAAGCACACCCAGAGGGTCTCTCCAATACAAGACTTGTTCAATGAGGCAATACCTGATTTCTTTGAGCTTTATAGCTCTTGCCTTGCTTCTTCCCATACCATCAGGGGGTCTCAACTCTTGCAGAAAAAATATAATGTCTTTGTACCAGGTACATTCTGCCAATGAAGGGCTATTCTATGGGTTTTTATCAGACAACTTAGCTTGCTGAATTTATGAAAAAGTGTTGATGGAGTTAACCCCTAAAGCTTTACAATTATATTCAACCAACAACTTGGCTAAACCTTGGCCTTTAACTAGCCTGGTGGGATTTATTTCCAGATCAAACTCAAGGATTTTGGCAATCCACTTACTCCTTTTTCCATCTATGTCAGGCTGAATGAGAATTTCCTTCACAACAACTGAAGGAACGTATGCAATAACCCTTGAATGAAGGACATAGATTTTGAAAGCCTTGAGGGATTTCACCAATGCATAGGCCTATTTTTCCATGATGTCATATTTCACCTCTGCATCTCTTAGTGCTCTGATGAAAAATGAAATGGGTTGCTCTAGCCCTTTAGCATTTTTCTGCAATAAAACAGCTGCCGCTGTATCAAATGAGGCAAAGAAAAATATTAAGAAATCCTTGGAGTAGTCAGGACTGATGAGCACTGGTGCCTCAGTCACTGCCTTCTTGATTTAGTTAAAATAATTTCTGGACTCAAGAGTCCATTTTACTTCCTTCCCTTTCCTGAGCATGGCTGTGATATGCTTCACTAATTCAACAAAATTTGAAACAAACCTTCTCAGAAAATTGATTTTGCCCAGGAAAGACTGGACTTCCTTCTTGGATCTGCGAAGTGGCAAGGTTTTAATATCTTGCACCCTTCTTGAATAATTTCTGACCCCCTTAGTTGATACTATGTGTCCCAACAATTTCCCCTCCTTCATGGAAAACAATGATTTCTTGGGATTTAAGGAGAGACCAAATCTTTTGCATTTCAAAAAGACCCTTCTTAGATGACAATAGTGTTCTTTATCATATCTGGAGAAAACAATAATGTCATATAAGTAGATGACTACGAATTTTTCCCTTTCCCCTATGAAAGCGATGTCCATAGCTCGTTGAAAGGTTTCTCCTGCGTTCATTAATCTAAAGGGAATTTTGGCATACATGAATGTTCCCCAAGGAGTGGTGAAGGTTGTCTTTTCTTTATCTTCAAGCAGAACAAAGATTTGATTGTAACCATAAAATACATCAATCATGGAAATTCTAGATGCACATGTTACCCTCTGTAATATGTGTTTTATCTTTGGCAGCGGGTAGTTGTCCTTCTTAGAGCTTTTGTTTAGGTTCCTGAAATCGATACAGAGTCTGATTTCTCCACTTTTCTTTCTCACCGAGACCAGGTTATCCACCCACTCAGAATATCTCAAAGGCACAATAATCTGAGTATCCAAAATCTTCTTCACCATCCTTTTCATAATAGGTAGTAACATAGGATTTATCTGTCTTAACTTATGCCTAAATGGTTTGGATTCTTCCTTCAGTAGGATCTTGTGTTCAATGACAGAGGTGTCATATATTCTAAGGCATTCATAGGTCCAAGCAAACACATCAACAAATTATTTTAATATCTCAGTATACTTTTCCCTCTGCTCCCTTGACAAGCTGCTAGACAACTTGACAAACTTTGGATCCTCCTCTGTGCCAATATTGCACTCAACTACATCAGGATTATCATTCAGTATTTTACCCTTTACTTCCACATCATTTCTTTCAAATAACCTTTCCAGAGGGATCAGTCCCTTTGGGATGTGATTGCTAGGCAACTGAACAATATGATGGTCAACAATCTTGTTCAAAAAAACATCAACATGGGTATCAATGTCAGAATCAGGATCTTGATTGATGTGTAATGCAGAAAACTCATCCACAACTTCCAGGAATCTTTTGATTTCAAGATCATCTTGAAACACCTTCCAATGCTTGACATTGTTAGGTATAGAGGGCATGTATTTTACTGCTAAATCATACCTAAGCTTGGGTGGCATAGGAACTCTGAAATTGCTTGCTGAAACAACCAAAGAGTCAACCATGCCATTCTCTTCTCTTGGAATAAATGAAATGTTGAAAGCCAAGAAAAAAATGTCAATGAGGTCCCATACTTCATTTATGTAACTTATGAGCTGAGGGTGTTTGGACTGATAAATATTTCTGATCTGTTAGACAATCAAATCAACATCTCCAAACACTGCTATCTCTTTAATCCTCATATCTTTTGCAGCCCTCAAACTCAAGACAATAGCTTCATATTCTGCCACATTATTGGTAGCTTCAAATTCTAACTTGTATGACATGGATATAATTTCTTGAACAAGTGAAACAAGGACCACCCCAGCACCAACACCCTCCCTAGAAGAGGCTCCATCAAAGAACATTTTCCAAATATAGGTAATCAAAGGAGAATATTCACAGAGATTAAGCGACTACTTTCTAATTTCGAGAGGAGGTTCAAGGACATCAGTGAGCTGCAACAAGATGGATCCAAAATCAATATCAAGGGGAAATATAGGATGTTTGGTGGGGTTTGCCTCATCACTGATAATGTAGGCCAACTGAGATTCTCTGTACAATCTTCTATGCTCCCCCCCAAACACAAGAATGGTAGCATATGTTAGGTCCATCTGCAATGTTCCCCCAAGCCTTTTTATCCAAGATCTTGAAAATAACATACCAAAGTTTGGGGGAACATCAACCACTAAAATATCCATGACCACAATTTTCATGGGTAGCTAAAACAAGGTCACAACCATATCTTTGATGACCCCAAGACATTGCACCCTCCTTGAATCAAAAGAATACAAATCATGGTATGATTTGGTGACTTCCAGTCCTAGTTCTTCCATGACAGTTTTGGGCATGAGATTATGAGAGGCTCCTGAATCCATCAAACAATTATGCAGTACCTTATCATGTATGTTTAGTGATGTGTAGAAGGGAGGGGACAAATCATCTCTATATTCTACCATGGTACCTAAGATGGTTGCTGGTTTTTTGTCTTACAAATTGATTGAGTCCGTGGGATGATTCGAGGGTTCATGCAACAACAACTTAGATATGGATCTCCTAAAGTCTTCATGCTTGACTAGCTCTGACAAGGGGACATGAATCCTAATCTTCTAAATTTCATGCTCAAAATTAAAATAGGAGGGGGGCTTGAGAATTTTTCTTACCTCTGGGATGGGACCTTTGAATACTAGTGGGAGGTTCTGTGTTTTCTTCTCCTTGCTGCTTCTTTCTACATCATTGGCAGGCTTTTCTACTCTAGTAGGATGCCCAGGAACATCAATATTTCCTCCTTTCTTTTTGGACCTGAGGTTGTATATATTTGGGATGTTTCTGGCCTTATCCCCCTTGCTCAACTCATTTAATTGGTTGTCCATGAGAGACTCCTCGTATGCTGATTGAGTTAAGTGAGGAGAAGAGGATGTATCTTCAAGACAATGAATTTCTGGGTTGAGGTCTTCTTCCTCTCTGCCCTCATCTATAACAAGGTTGTTTTGAATAAGGGCTTGGATTTTATGATCATCCCTATCTATGTTCCGAGGTTCTCTTTTCATAATCTGAGGAGTGTTTTTATTCGGCCTTTTGAAGTTTCCTCTGTTATCAAGATTTTGAGGATTTCTGTATGTCTTCTTCCCTTCTAATTCCAACCTTTCCATTATGGTTGAAAGTGATTTTAGTAACTTATTTACTTCATCCATTTGATGCGGGGGAGGAGAACTGGAGGTTGAGGCTTCAGATATTCCTCTTCCTCTATCAACCTTATTCCTAAGTTGGTCCACTGCCAATATGTTAGACTCTACTTCCAGGGCTGCATCTTACATATGAGCCAAGGAGGTAGCTCTTCTCTCTCTTAGCAAGAGGAAAAAGTCAGGATCAAAGCACTAACATAGGTAATTTTGGCAGAGGCCTCAGTAGGATTTATCTCAACAGGGATCTTATTGTACATCTTGTTGAATATTTTGGAGAAGTTAGAGATACACTCTCCCTCTTTTATTTTTAGTGACCCAAGCTCTGTGATATAATACATGAAGTCCTTTTTATCCCCCCATTGTCTCAAAAAGATATCATCTAAAGCCTCAATCCCATCAATCGATTTGGGGGTCAGGGCCCTGAACCACTTTCTAGCTTCTCCCTCAATACTGTGGACAAAAATCCTCATCCACACATCTTCATTTACTATGAAATAGTTATCAACATAACTATAAAAAGCTGCAAGGTTCTCCTCTGCAGTGATATCTCCCTCCCCTGTGAACTTAGGCAGCTGCTTAAGGTAGCCACCAACTGGGAGGACATTAAGAGGCTAAGGAAAAATGAGAGGGGCATATCTGGAAGCTACTATAATATCCATTCTATTTTTGTGGGGATTAGCTCATGCCATTGGAGTGTGAATAGGAGGAGAACTAGGAGGGGATGGAGTTCAGACAGGTGAGATTAGGGGTGTGATTCTAGGAACAAAGGGAAACAACTTAGTATCTAGAGAAAATGCCTTAGGGCTCAAGGGAACATAGGTTTCCCTCTCTGCAAAACCTGCAACTTTAACATGAGGAGGATTAGTGAATCTGGGAGAGAGGAAATCAATAGGAACACTCCAAAAATTTAAATTTCTAGAAGCTCCAGCAAACAGTGTAACAAGAAAGTGATAAACAACTACTGGAGATGCTATAGGACAAGAATGAAAATTACCAGAATCACTTGGTTCAGTAGTAGAAGTGCCCTCATGAAAGGTCATTTATCTTCTAATAATTTTCTCTGGATCAACTTTAGGTGTAACTAAAGGCAACTGTGGAGTAGACCTCGTGTGTCTGCCCTTGGAAGCCACAACTGAAATAATGGAGTTGTCTCAATGGAGTTGCCACAGTGGAGTTTCCAGGTTCACACTTGCAATATTTCATGTACTAAGTCCTGATGCACCTTCAAAACTAGTAAGATTTGTCATTCAATCCCAGGGAAAATATTCAATTCGTCCTCGGTAGCGGCGCCAGAAATGTTAGCACTAGAAGTCACCTATGAATTGCTGCAAAGGTAAGCCCAATACCCATCAGTATATATGTCAAAGTGAATATTTTTAAAGGGTGGTCTAATGGATGCAGTCTCAAGATTATATTTCTTTAACTCAGAAAGCTGGGTTGGTATGTATAGGCAAGTGAGGTCTTGATCTAACCTCAATTAGTAATTTGCAGTATAGTGGTGAGTAAGGGGGAAGAACTTAAGGAACATGAAGTGGTGTACTATGGACATTTGGTCTTCCAACAACCAAGGATAGAAAAACTTAGAAGACAAGATCTTCTTGGCTCAAAGCTTCAAGGAAATGAATGAAATTATTATGAACTGAAATCAAACATACATCACAATTCGATAACAACTTCCCAACTGGGTCATCCATGCCCAAGTCATTCAATGTTGGAAGGAAATCAACACAAAGAACTAATTAAAACTGGTCACAATGTCATTATGATCAAACCTACATCACAAGAACACAACTACCCTCGATTGGATCCTCCATGCCCGAGTGTTTTAACACAACCGTTTGCAGAGATATGAAAAGAAGCGGACTTACACTAAACAAGAAGTCTCAAATATAGATACATAACTAGAAGAACCAAAGCTTCACTAAAACTTTTATAATACGGGAGCCTTTCTCAACCATTGACCCTTACAAAATATCAAAACTGAGTATTTATACTAAAAAAAAAATCACAGAAGCATATTCAAGTAGTTGCATCGAAGGAATGTAGTCTCTGACCAAACATGAACTTTGATCAAACAAAAGAGGGATTAAGAACGACTCTGTTGATGAGCCGACTAACTGACAATCCTTTCTATGCTTTCTATTTATGGAAGAAATGACATTCAACCACCACCAACCAACCTCAATAATTTCTTCATTGGGATCAGGGAAGGCTCATGTCAACTTTGCACCTATAGTATATGGAAACTGACGAGGTGATTGGCACGCCAGGCATGAAATGATGGACGAGAGATGGCCATGTGGATAGTGTAGGGGCCACACAAGTGGGAGATGAGGTGGACTGGGATGAATATGATGTGGGGCATGGTGGCACAGGTGGCAGAAGATGAGAAGAGGATAGGCACCGACGGGACAGTGAGTAGAAGACAGGTGGATGGAGCAAAAGTGATGTGGGGCAGCCAATTTTTGGCCCAGGATAGGACGTTATATGCACATGCACATATCGGGGCTGTGAAAAGAAGTTTGAAACTTCCCCTCTTTTGGGCCCGATGTGTGTCTTTGGCTGACATGTAGCACCTTTAAGAAACCATGGTTTCATTCTCGGCCCACCCTACAAACTTTATCCTATGTGCATGTTGAAACCCTAATATGATCGATGACTGTCGATCTACGGTGCACCAATCTTGACCACCCAGATTTGTGCACGTCTTATCACCTCGAGCCAAAAGGTCACATCGCACCTTTGACTTAGGATATAAGCCGATTTGTGGGTTTTTTTCCCATTTTCTTTGATTCCTTCGATAAGGGGCCAACTTCTTAGGAAAACACCCCCCTTTTACAAATCAATGTGATAACAGACTCCACTGGAGGAAGAACCTAAAATATGACCAAGCAATCTGGAAAGATCAGGTATTCAATCCAAAATTGTATTCAAGACATTTTTGGTTTTATCTGTAATTATGTTCTTTGTTATTATGATCTTGGTCAAGAGTAAATTGCTGAAGTTTACATTGATAATTTGCAAATTGATGAGCCTCAAGAGACTAAGCCCCAATTTTTAGATCATGTACATACTCATACACCTGTACACACGCCAGATACACCTGTAGAAATCCCAGTGAGACATGAGCCTCGTTCTTTATCTCCTACTCTTGCTAAATCTCCAGATGGTTATAAGCCTCCTGCTTTACCTCCTATACCTGTAAAAATCCTAGACAGATACAAGCCTCTAGTTTTTCCTCGTATTCTCCATGACCTCCCTACCAATTATAACAATCATCTACCCAGGTTTGATATATAAAATGTGAAGATCACCGCTGAAAAGAACATTCAAAGTCTTGAGTATTTTCTTGATATATTTGAGGTGGAAGAAGATGATGTTTGTATCAGGATGTTTTCCCTATCATTGCAAGGTAAAGTTAAAAATTGGTTTAAGAACCTTATAGCTACAAGTATTAGCAATTTCTGTCAATTTGTGCAAGTTTTCCTAGATAGATGGGTGATCATGGAAAATTCCTTTCTCATCCTAGAAGAGTATGACCATTTAAAAAGATATCTAGGGGAGACAATACAACACTTTTCATCCAGGTTCAATAAGGTGTATCATGCAATGCCGGTTGATATAAGGCCATCCCTAGGATTATCCCTTTTGCATTACCCATATGCATGTGATCCAGAGATGGCATTCCAATTAAGAGAAAGGAACACTGCAACCCTCGAAGAAATGAAAAACATTGCAGTGGATGTGGAAACTAATTTTCCGAACAAAAATTCCAAGCTAAGGGCGAAAGAGAAAGATAGAAAAAAAAAATGAAGGGATGAGATATTCAAAAGTGAAACTAGATGTTTTGGCAAACACAGTAAGATAGATGATGAATAAGATTAGTAGAAAAGATGAACTTGATGTTCAAATACCTCATGTTCCATTCATTCCAGAGAAGACAATAATCAATGTACCCAAGAATATTGCAGCTTAGCCTCGGTATTCTGAAACACAAAATGATTATTTGATGTACTCAATTCACAACACAACCAAAGATGAAGTTAAAAATTAGATGGCATTAGAAAAATCTCTTGAGATGATGTGCATGTTGGCCCTTCATTAAGGAAGCAAGCAAAGATCAAGGAAGAAAAGGAAAAATGTGAACTGCATGGAAGACACAGTGACTGTTACTGGGTCGAAGTGAGCAAAAAAGAAGAAAAGATGGAGCAAAGTAAGAGAAAGAAAGGTATTGGACATCAGAGATTGAGGATGAAAGATCAACAAGGAAGATGGATTGTGGAAAACTCCGCAAGAATAAAAATCCACGACTGGATACTTTGGAGCACCGCGCGATAAGGAAGGAAAGATAGGTTGGCGAAGCTCTGAAAACATGGGTCAAGTTGACCTAGGGTTTTAGACACCTAGGGTTTTTGTATCTAGGGTTTTGACACTTAGGTCTCACCCTAAGGCTGTCAGTGAGCTATTTTAATGTATAAATAGAGTTCTAAAGGACCTAAGATGGGTTGTTGTTGTTATTATTGTTGGTACTAAGTTGGTTGAGGATTCATTACTATTGTGTGATCGAGTGAGTACGATTGTGTGTGAGAGAAGTGATGAGTGTGGAGCCTTATGGTATTGTAAGATCTTCAGCTGGGTGTGAAGATCAATCTTGCAGCTGACTACGTAGGAAGGGGAGAGAAAGAAAGGAGAAGAAAGAATATCTACTAGCTGAGAGTGCAGAAAAGAACTGTATTCTTCATCTGAATATATTATAATGCACAGTTCTGTGGACGTAGACCTAGAGAGAGAGTGAACCACATATATCTTGTGTTGTGGGTGTGATTGATGCATTATTATTTGTCATTTGATATACTTCTATTTGCATTACTATGTTAGATCTGATAGATAGTTGTGTAGAGTAGATCCAGATTGGTAAGTGATATATAAATGCTGTATTGATCTTATATTAGATCCACTTGGTGTTCCCTTTGGTTGTAGACATATCTATCCCGCAACCCCCCATAACTACTTTGGGTGAGACTGCATTTGCTTCGCAGGTGTTGCTGAAAGTGCCAGTAGTTAGGGCTTGTTGGTGCACTCTTGGAGCTGAACCCTAGGTCTGCCCCTGTGCCAACAGATGGTTCTATTGCCAGGACAAGAATCTTCTTGAGGGAATGTCAAGGTGGTTTCTATAAAAGACAAATATTTAGAAGTGGATAGAATATCAAGAAAAGGACTTCGCTGAAGCCCATAACAAGAACCCTAATATTAGTACAAAGGATTGGCTGGAAAGATATGTCTTTATTGATATACATGAGATTTTCTTTGGAGGAATCCATAGAGATTTATATGAGTGGCTAGCTAGGTTAGAAGACACCCAATTTGAGATCAGATCTAGGCCACCTGTGCTCTGGATGTCGGCTCTGGTCAAGAAGGTCAAGAGAGTTGATAACGATGTGTCACGAGCAGTAGAACACTAGTTTGATAATACCATTGGAGAGTATATCATTGAGTTTGTTGTTGACAATGTAGAATTCTATAACCAAGCAGAGATATTTTTCTTTAAGGGACCTAGAGGGAAATTTTTACATTTTCTAAAGCTGAAGATCAAGATGCTATTGCATGAGAAGAACATATTGAAGATACATTAGTATGTTGGATTGAAGAGCTAATGTTCAAGAACTCATACAATGACAACAACACAGAGGATGGACATACACGCAATGGGAGAGTGTTCAAAGAAGTTCCTCTTGCGAACTTGTTTAAGCAGAACTATGGGGATGAGGGTTTCTACAATGGAGAAGAGGAAGATCTGATGGACAAGGAGCATTCAGAGTCCATTGGGCCAGAGGAAGGGAAAGATGACGAACCTCATTGAGAATATCGAGAAGCTTCAGGAACTACGTAGACAGTTGAAGTAAGTACTATTACTCCTCCTGTTGATTCAACAACATTAAGCAATCAGAGTAATTCGAGTCGCCCGAGCATTCAGAGCACTGTCACTAGTATCCCAACACCTACTCAGTCAAGAAACCTAGGAAGATCTATGGCAAATGAGATGAGTTTACCCACCTTCAAAGGAGATGGATCTTAATATCTTGATCAACACTAGTTTCTATATGAAGCCGTATGGAGTATTAAGAACATCACCAATGAAGTTGTCAAATGAGCTCAGTTTAGTACTACCCTAAAATACCATGCACCGAGTTGGTACATGAAGTTGGTTAAGGGAATTTCCCAGCCTAAACCACTGAATGAGATCAAGAACATGCTGATTGTCGAGTTCAATAAACCCAAGTCAGAGTCATAGTGCATTACATAACTAAAAGAAATCAAGCAGAGAATAGCTGAACTAGTATGGGAGTTTGATCAAAGATTTAAGACCTTGACAGGCCATCTGAGCTTCCAAATCCCAAATGAGCATAAAAAGGAATGGTTCATTTCCACTCTCTTACCACACATTAGAGTTCCTTTGATGCAACAGAAGATTGCTTCGTAGGCTAAGACACTGAAGATCGCCATGAAGCTAGAATCAACCCCTATGGGAGAATCCAACTTGGCTATGAGTCAAATCTTGAGTCAACTAACTAGTATGTCTATGCAGGTCGAAGATATGAAGAAAGACAAGGGAAAAGACAAAAGGTAAGATATCTGGTGTGTTAGATGCAAAGAAAAATTCCATGACAAGGAGCACTGTCTCCTATTCCATGAATACTTGGCCTATGGAGCTTTGAGCCCCTTGAAGCAAGTTACCCTACCTTGGTGCAAGGTATGTAGAAATAGACATCACCCTGGTTAGTGCTATTACATGCAAAAATATGTTCAGACACCCATAAATTTGTATTTAACGTTATGTAAGTCCATGGGGCATGATGATAGGGATTGTAGGGATTGCAACTTCATGCATGAAAGGTCAAGGGATATATACAAAATTCAAGGAGAAGTAGAGCAAGAAGGAAATACTACACAGTATAACCCCCCTGGGAGAGGAAATTTCAACCCTCGTGGTGGATTTCGAGGAAGAGGAAGAGGAGGAGGTATGGGTCGAGGTCGATGATAGATAATCTGTTATAACTGCACACAACCAGGACACTTGGAAAGGGACTGTCATAACCCTTGTACCACTTGCAGCTATTGCAATTCCTTCAAGCATGTTATCGAGGAATGTCCAGCATTGCTGGCTAAACTTCAGGAGAGACAGGGACCTCAACAGAACCCGCAAATACAGTTAATCAAAGAAGAACCTAGCAGAGTAGACCCTAGATTCATTGTTATCATTCGAGGAGGAACTGTTACAGGAGAAGACAGAATGATCCAAGGAAAGACTACAGAAGAATTAGGAGTCAAGAAAGCTACAGAGAAGACACAAAATTTTGATGCAAAGAAATAAAAAAAAATGTTTGAGGAGGCAAGGAAAGCATTCAGGGGAGACCAAGGTTCTTCATCGAAGATATGACCAGAAGTAAGAGAATTTGGAATGCCTCTGGCGTTTGATCAGTCTACTTCGCTCGGAGATGGAAAAGAGGCAAGTAAACTTGTCAGTTTCTTGTATACGTTTATGGAGCTAATTAAAAATGAGAAAGCCATAAAAGAACTGAAAAATTTGGTCAGACAGTATGAGATAGGAAGGGTATATCCTTTAATGAATAAAGAATTACAACAACTATCCAAGAATAGAAGGATAAACAAGGAACTACACCTGAATGCTCAGATTGGAGAGTATAATATAGACTATGTGGTCCCCGACTTAGGGTCGGAGGTCAATGTCATGACGAAGCAAACCTAGGCACTGATGAGAAAACCTAAGTTGATCTATTCCCCTATCATAATTGGGATGGATAATCAACAAGATGTCAGCCCCTTTGGAAGATTGGAACATGTCCTTGTGGATATCGATGGAGTGAGGACATTTGCATACTTTGAGGTAATTGAGATAGTTGATGATAACTGTCCTTACCCTACGCTGTTAGGAATTGATTGGGCTTTGAATAATTCCACTGTGGTTGATTTAAATAAATGATGAATGAAGTTTGAAGAATATGGCCTTAGGGTCATTGCACCTTTATATCCTGATGAAGGTCAGCGATACACAGAGCCCATCAGAGAAGAAGACCGCGCATATGAACTGGAAAACATATACAAATTAACAGCCAGATAGTAGGATTACATTAATCCTACGACAGATGGAAATTTGAGCTAGCGAAGTGACCGTGAATGTTCCTTAGATTCAGAAGAAGCATTGGAGAATTGGAAGAACAAAATGTACGAACTATCTACATGGAGATGTGCTAGATTAACCAGAGAAGTACGCTGGATCAGAACAACAGTAAGTAACTTACCCACCTTTGATGGTCTCAATCCTTTAGAAACCTTCTTGTCAGACTTTGAAGAAATTGTACCAATGCAACAACGATTGATGGCAATGGATGAGGCCTTGAAAGCCACACCAGCAAGATGGTGGGGGACACACAAAAACAACATTATAGAATGGGTACAATGTCGTACTCTGATGACAACACGGTTCTCGGTGCAAGTAGAAGGCTGCAAAGTTAGATACACACTTCGGAGATGTCCGAAGAACCATGTGAGAAGTTGTGAGGAAGCATGGAGAATTATTCCTCAAGAGTAGTGGGTGCACAAATTCGTTAACATGATGGAAACAACCCCTATCAACTGGTACCTTCAAGAAGAGCTATGCCTCATCACTGCAGATTGGGAAGGTATGACTCAGAACTTGGTTACTACCTTTTTATTCAAAATCCAATATCCTACAGTAGATCAAGCATTACAGATTGTAAGACAAAAAGTGTTCGAGGAGGCACCTAGCCTCCCTTTGGAACAAGAAGAGGACGAATGGACTGTGCCTCTCTAGAAACTTCAAGGCTATTACAACATTAATACTGAAGAAGACAATGATCCTAAGAAGGTGAACATAGTAGAAATAGATGGCTAGAGAGATGTGGAAGGACTAGGATTTGAGCTACCATTTATTGGACAACCGATCAAGATCAAGAAAATCAATATTGGAACAGAACAAACACCGAAGCTTGCAAATGTTGGATATTATTGGGATGCTACCACTATTGACAAGATCACAGAATTGCTACATGAGTATCATGACTTGTTTCCAATCAAGTTCACTAAT
Source organism: Picea mariana (assembly GCA_032191745.1). Taxonomy (NCBI): domain Eukaryota; kingdom Viridiplantae; phylum Streptophyta; class Pinopsida; order Pinales; family Pinaceae; genus Picea; species Picea mariana. The sequence continues at coordinate 381,425 of JASDQU010100389.1, forward strand.
ATGAAGGGCATTAAAGGGCCTATGGGAGATATGAGGATCCCTTTGAAACCAGATGCAAGACAAGTCGAACATAGACCCTACAGAATGAACCCTAAATATAAGGAGAAAGTGAAGATTGAGCTCGACAAAATGCTGGAAGAAGGGATTATAAAACCTGTCGAAGAATCAGAATGGATTATCCCTATGGTGGTACAAGACAAGAAGACATGAGATATCAGGATATGTGTAGACCTCAGGAAACTAAACGATGCCTATTTTCATGACCCCTTCCCTACGCCATTCACCGACAAAGTATTAGATAATGTAGGAGGCCAGAAGGTATATTATTTTACAGATGGATTTTCAGGATACCATCAGATCCGGATTGCCAAGGAAGATCGCCATAAGACCACCTTTGCCACAGAATGGGGATCCTACCAATATACAGTAATGTCGTTTGGATTGAAGAATTCCCCATCCATGTTTTCCAGGGTGTTGGTTGAATCATTCAAGGAGTTTCTACATAAATTCCTAGAATCATACTTTGATGATTGGACTGTTTTTAGTTTATTGCAAAATTATATCAAATGTTTAAGTCTAATGTTGGACAAGTGTGGGCAGTGTCAAATTTCCTTAAACCTGAAGAAGTGCATTTTCTTTTCACCATTTGGAGTGTTGTTAGGACATATTGTATGCAAGAAGGGATTGCTGGTAGATCCATCTAAAATTTCCATCATAGGTGATCTACCCCCTCCTACTTCAGTCAAACAGCTATGCACTGCACTGGGACACACTGGATATTACAGGAAGTTCATTAAAGGCTATGCCCAGATTACAACACCCATGGAGAATATTTTGAAGAGAGACTGTCAATTTCACTGGATAGAAGAATTCCAGTAGAGTTTCGATATGATGAAACAAAAAATGGTTACTGTGCCTATTCTGGTTTTCCCATATTGGAGCAAGGAATTTCACGTTCATGTCGATGCATCTTCTATTGCATTAGGATTTGTGTTAGCACAACTAGGAACATGAGACATCGACCACCCATTAGCCTTTGCTAGCAGGAAACTATCCACAACAGATATTAATTACACCACCACTGAGAGAGAAGGGTTAGCCATGGTGTATGCGCTGCAGAAGTTCCGCCACTACTTGGTGGTAGGACACTTTAAAATGTTCATTGATCACTCTGTGCTGAAATACCTAGTCAACAAGCTAGTGTTGGGGGGGAGAATATGAAAATGGCTTTTGCTATTTCAGAAATATGATTTTGAGATCATGGTTAAGCCAGGAAGAATGAACAAAGGTCCTGACCACTTGTCGAGGTTGGAACATGGAGAAGAGCCTACTAGTTTGGAGGATACACTGGAGGATGCACAGTTTCTATCCATTAGAAAGATTGATGACCACTTTGCAGAAATAGTCTAGTTCTTGTCAACATGAATGGCACCTAGTGAATATACAATCACCTAGAAGAAACAACTAGTAGTGCGTGCTGTAGACTTTTCACTTATAGCTGGAAAACTATACAAGATGGGACCTGATGAGATACTAAGGAGGTGTGTTATGGAAGCAGAGCGACCGCTGATCCTCACTGAATCTCGTGAAGGCATCACAGGAGGACACTACGTAAGGAAGGAAATTGCACAGAAGGTTCTTTGAGATGGCCTTTGGTGGCCTACCTTACACAGAGATGTTAAGGACTATTACAGAGCCTGTGATGTATGCCAAAGAGTTGGAAAACCATCCATAAGAGACGAAATTCTGTTATCACCATAACTCACCCTACAAGCATTTGAGAAATGGGCCATTGACTTCATGGGACCTATTAACCCACTAGGGAAGGGAACATGAGCAAGGCACATAATCACTGCGACATAGTACTTGACCAGATGGACCAAAGCAAGAGCAGTTAAGGACTGTAGTGCCACTACAACTGCACGCTTCATATTTGATGACATCATAACAAGGTTTGGATGCCCGAAGATCCTTATGAGCGATCAAGGCACACATTTCATTAATAAAACAATTGAAGCCTCGACTGAGGAATTTGTAGTCCATCATCAGAAGAGCACGCCTTACCATCCACAAGCAAATGGGACAATTGAAGAATTCAACAAAATCTTGGAGACAACGCTAACAAATATTTGCAGTGTCAATAGAGATGACTGAGATTTAAGAGTACCAATAGTACTATGGGCCTATGGAAATACTTGCAAGAATCTAATAATGCAGACTCCTTTCAAGTTGGTGTATGGTCTCGAAGTTGTTGTCCCAATGGAATATTTAGTACCAAGTTTAAGAATTGTTTCCTTTATAGATATGGATGAAATTGGTGCTATTCGAGAGAGGCTTACGCAGTTGGTCAAACTGGAAGAAGACCGATTCATTGCAGGATTCCATCAACAAGTACATAAGGAAAGAGAGAAGGCCTACCACGATAGACACTTCAAGAAGAAGGTATTTAAGCAAGGTGATCTGGTACTGGTATATGATAGTAAGTTCATGAAGCATCCTGGGAAGTTCAGAATGCATTGGCTTGGGCCATATGAGGTCGCCTATCTTACAAAAGGAGGAGCTGCATAGTTGAAGAATTTGAATGGAGAATGGAAGGAAGGTTTGGTGAATGGGATCTAGTTGAAATTGTACTATGACAACCAACTTCCTCGCAAATTTTAGTAAAATCATGAGGAAAAGGGTCTAGGTACTAGGTGTAGTTGAAACTGGGTACTAGACATGGAAAAGATAGTCTGCACAAGGAAGGGAGGCATGTAACAACAAGCAAAGGCTGCCCTATGCAGTCTGAAGACGAAGCAAATAAGAGGGATCAGATCTAAAGTACCTTAAGAAGAGTCACAGCTGAGTGTTGGGGGCATGTTGGCCCTTGGTTAAGGTATCAAGCGAAGATCAAGGAAGAAAAGGCAAAATGTGAACTACGTGGAAGACACAGTGACTGTTACTGGGTTGAAGTGAGAAAAAGAGCAGAAAAGATGGAGCAAAGTAAGAGAAAGCAAGGCGTTGGACATAGGAGATCGAGGATGACAGATCAACAAGGAAGATGGATCGTGGACTACTCAACAAGCGGAAAAATCCACTGTTGGATACTTTGGAGCACTGCACGAGAAGGAAGGAAAGAGAGGTTGGTGAAGCCCTGAAAACGTGGGTCAAGTTGACCTAGGGTTTTAGACACCTAGGGTTTTTGTATCTAGGTTTTTGACACTTAGGTATCAACCTAAGGTTGTCGGTGAACTATTGTAATGTATAAATAAAGGTCTAAAGGACCTGGGATGGGTTGTTGTTGTTATTATTGTTGGTACTATGTTGGTTGAGGATTCATTACTATTGTGTGATCGAGTGAGTACAATTGTGTGAGAGAGAATCATTAAGTGTGGAGTCTTCTGGTATTGTAAGATCTTTAGCTGGGTGCGAAGATTATTCCTACAATTGGGTGCATTGGAAGGGGAGAGAAAGAAAGGAGAAGAAAGAAGATCTGCTAGCTGAGAGTGCAGACAAGAACTGTATTCTTCATCTGAATATATTATAAATCATAGTTCTGTGGACGTAGACCTAGAGAGATGGTGAACCACGTATATCTTGTGTTGTGGGTGTGATTGATGCTCTGTTCTTTGTCATTTGATATACTGTTATTTTCATTACCATGTTAGATATGATAGATAGTTGTGCAGAGTAGATTTGGACTGGTAAGTGATATATAAATGATGTATTTCTCTTGTATTAGATCCACTTGGTGTTCCCTTTGGTTGTAGACATCTCTGTCCTGCAACCCCCCCATAGCTACTTCAGGTGAGACTGCATCTACTTTGCAGGTGTTTCCGAAAGGGCCAGTATTTAGGGCTTGTTAGTGCACTCTTGGAGCTGAACACTGGGTCTGCCCCTGTGCCAACAAATGGTTCCATTGCTAGGACATGAATCTTCTTGAGGAAATGTCAAGGTGGTTTCCATCAAAGACAAATATTTAGAAGTGGATAGAAGATCAAGAAAAGGACTTCGCTGAAGCCCAGAACAAGAACCCTAATCTTAGTACAGAGGATTGGATGGAAATATATATTTTTACTGATATACATGAGATTTTCTTTGGAGGAATCCATAGAGAGTTATATGAGTGGCTAGCTAGGTTAGTAGACACCCAATTTGAGATCAGTTCTAGGCCACTTGTGGTCTGGACGTCGGCTCTAGTCAAGAAGTTCAAGAGAGTTGATAACGCCGCATCACGAGTGGTAGAAAACTGGTTTGATAGTACCATTGGAGGGTATATCAGTGAGTTTGTTATTGAAAAAGTAGAATCGTATAGCCAAGCAGAGAGATATTTCTTTAAGGGACATAGAGGAAAATTTTTACATTTTCTAAAGCTGAAGATCAAGATGCTATTGCATGAGAAGAACATCTTGAAGATACAATATTCTATTGGATTGAAGAGCTAATGTTCAAGAACTTAGAAAATGACAATGACATAGAGGCTAGACATACGCATAGTGGGAGAGTCTTCAGAGAAGTTCCTCTTTCGAACCTATTTAAGAAAAACTATGGGGTGAGGGTTTCTACAGTGGAGAAGAGGCAGATTTGACGGACGAGGAACATTCAGAGTCCATTGGGCCAGAGGAAGGGAAAGCTGAAAAACCTCGTCAGGAAGAGCCAGAAGCTTCAGGAACTAGGGAGACTGTTGAAGTAAGTACTCTTACTCCTCCTGTTGATTCAACAACATTAAGCAATCAGAGTAATCAGAGTTATCCAAGTGTTCAGAGCACTATCACTCATATCCCAACACCTACTCAATAAAGAAACCTAGGAAGATATATGGAATATGAGATGAGGTTACCCACCTTCAAAGGAGATGGATATGAAGATCCTGATCAACACCGTTTTCTATGCGAAGAAATATGGAGTATTAAGAATGTCACCGATGAAGCTGGCAAATGAGATCAGTTTAGTTCTACCCTAAGAGACCGCACACTGAGCTGGTACATGAAGTTTGTTAAGGGAATTACCCAGCCTAAACTGCTGAATGAGATCAAGAATGAGCTGATTTTCGAGTTCAATAAACCCAAGTCAGAGTCACAGTGCATTACAGAACTAAAAGAAATCAAGCAGAGAATAGCTGAACCAGTATGGGAGTTCTATCAGAGATTTAAGACCTTGACAGGCCATCTGAGTTTCCAAATCCCAGATGAGTAGAATAAGAAATGGTTCATTGTCGCTCTCTTACTACATATTAGAGTTCCTTTGATGCAATAGAATATTTCTTCGCAGGCTGAGGCACTGGAGATCGCCATGAAGATAGAATCAACCCCTATGGGAGAATCCATCTCAGGTATGAGTCAAATATTGAGTCAACTAACTAGTTTGTATTTGCATGTCGAAGATATGAAGAAAGACAAAGGAAAAGACAAAAGGGAAGATATCTGGTGTGTTAGATGCAAATCCGAAGGCCATGGCAAGGAGCACTGTCTCCTATTCCATGAATACTTGGCCTCTGGAGCTCCAAGCCCCTTGAAGCAAGTTACCCTACCCTGGTGTGAGGTATGTAGAAATAGACATCGCCCTGGTGAGTTCTATTACATGCAAAAATATGTTCAGACACCCACAAATTTGTATTGCATGTTCTGTAAGTCCATGGGGCATGATGATAGGGATTTTAGGAATTACAACCTCATGCATGAAAGGTCAAGGGATATATACAAAATTTAAGGTGAAGTACAACAAGAATGAAACACTATGTAGTATAACTCCCCTGGGAGAGGAAATTTCAACCCTCGTGGTGGATTCCGAGGAAGAGGAAGAGGAGGAGGTATGGGTCGAGGTTGAGGATAGATAATATTTTATAAATGCACACAACCAAGACACTTGGCAAGGGACTATCAAAACCCTTTTACCACTTGCAACTATTGCAATTCCTTAGATCATATTATCGAGGAATGTCCAGCATTGCTGGCTAAACTTCAGGAGAGACGAGGACTTCAGCAGAACCCACAAATACAGTTAATCAAAGTAGAACCTCATGGAGCAGACCCTAAGGTTAATGTTATCACTCGAGGAGGCACTGTTACAGGGGAAGATAGAATGATCCAAGGAAAGACTATAGAAGAATTAGGAGTTAGGAAAGCTGCAGAGAAGACAAAAAATTTGGATGCAAATAAAGAAAAACAAATGTTTGAGGAGGCAAGGAAAGAATTCAGGGGAGACCAAGGTTCTTCATCGAAGATATGACCAGAAGTAAGAGAATGTGGATGCCTCCAACATTTGATCAGTAGCTAAATGACTTATTCACACCTATCGTTAGCTTCAAAAATTCTCGAATATCTCAAGTGTTTAAAATGGTCTCATCACTCTCATATCAGCGATGGTACATCAGTAATTATTTGTGGTTATGCTACCAAAACCTCTTTTAGTCATCATTCATCTGAATTTCAGAAGGGATTTTGATTTGTTTATCCCTTGTTCAATCAAATAATAATAACCCCAGATCGTTCCCACACGATTCAATCGATCGCGAAAAATAGTCATGAGATTTCCCATATACTGAATCTGTCAATTGTTGGTCTGTGGTTGTGTTAAATCCTCCCTTAGTTGCCCAAACCCTTTCATCATTTGATCCTACCCTGAATCTCACTATTTTTTCCCTCCTTCATTTGATCCCACCTTCTTTCCCTTACATACCCTAGATCCTCTGTCAACAATCCATTTTTGAGACAGTTCTGGTGATGAAGAGCTCAACAGGAGGTTCCCTTCTGAGAAAGGAATTGTAGGATAATTCATACCTTGAGGCACACCCTAAGTTTTGTGAACTATTAAAAAAGGTTGGATGCTACAGTTTCTACCAAAATATCTAGGGGTACCATCAGGTTATTACAAAAGCATTTTCCAAGAGCTTTGATGGCTTTAAGGTTCATCTTGGGCCTATTTTGATGCATATAGATGAATCTAGTGTAGCAACAACCACATATATTCCCGGTGAAGGAGAAAGGTGGTTTAATACTACCTCAATCAAAGAAATTGATTTCAGATCATTCCTCAAAGAAGAACATCAAAATATGAAGGGGCAAAAGGATATTCCCAGGAGATACTTGGAGGAGAAATGAAAAACATTGCTAAAGATGATTCAGGTTTACATCACTTGTGAGGGGAGATAAGGAAGGACCATTATCTACCACTTCATACTTCTCCTCCATTTCATAGGTAAGCAAACTCTAAATATGCCCTTTTACTTCCTTAAAAGTCTTACCAAGATGGCTTCTAAAGTTCAGGCCAAGCATCAGAAAGCTAGTAGAAGTCTATTTCATCATGGTATGATCAAGTTGATAGTGTTAGAAGAGATTAGAAGAAGGAATTAATCTTGGGAATTCCTTATGTTTTGGGGAAAATTTGGGCAAGAAGTTCAACCAAATAAAGGAGGAACTCCCTCACAAGAATTGACCTCCCCAAAAACCAGTAAAAGAAAGAGAAGAGCACTATCACCTGTAGAAAATTCCATGAAGGTTTCTCCATCAAAATCACAGAAAACAAAAAGGAAGTTAGTGTTTGGAAAAAGTGCAAAGGATCAAGGAAAAACTGTAGTAACAAATGTCCTAAACTTGCCATATTTATATTTTGATTTATATCCATTAGTTGTATAAATGGAAACAAAGCCATCAACTATAGAAATCGAAACCCCTGAAGAAAATGGAACACCATCAAAGAAGAAGGTTATCAAAAAACCTAATGTCTAGAAAATGAAAGAAGAAATTGTTGAGTTAAAGGTGTTAGAGAGACATCTGAAGAAGGATAATGAAACTCTTAGACAATCATCTATCAAAATTGGTTCTTCATTGGATCAATTAGCCATCAAGTATGAAACTGTAAAGCACAAGAACAAGAAGCTTTGCAAACATAATAGCAGACTGCATGACTTGAATAAAGTGTTGAAGTTTAAACTTGTTCACAAAAAGATAAAACCCAAAGCTCACCTTAGGCTTGATACTCTCGCTGAAGCTGCCCTTGATTTGAAATTAAGTGGTTATAATAGATTAAGTAGGGTCAGTGGGAAACTCAACCAATTTTGACTAAGTTCGGGAGCAATTACAGGTTTTGCCAGTTAAGAGCCATTTCAAAATCCATAATTAGCTACTGAAAATCATTCCTAGAAAATCGGCAGCTAAATACACTGTGTTTTGACCTCGTTAGCTGCCAAAAGTTCTGTTATGAACAGAAAGCACAAATATCTCCTCAAATCAAGGAAAATGGATTCTCCAATGATCTCAAAGGCTTCCAAAACGTTTTTCAATTATGACTCATCCTCGATATGTGCTGTCAAGATAAGATCAAACTATATTTGGTTATTAAAGAAAATCAAAATTTGTCCTATATTTAGGGATTTTGTTGTAACCTCCAAAATGTTAGGATACGAATCAACAAATAGTATTTGCCATTTTTAACCTTTCAGTGGTAAAAATCAAATATATTGTAATAGTTTCAAGATATTTGGTATGAGTTTGAAAGAAATCAAATCTCTATTTTGACAGAACATTAATTAGGTATTTGCAGAAATATCTAGAAACAGTTAAGGAAGGGATTTGATCCCCTAGTCTGTAGGATATGAATGTAATGTGAGAATTATAAAAGATAGAATGCAATATGGCATAGGGGTTGGACCTGAAGGGAAGAATGGTATTGAAAAATTACCATTCATTGTAAATACTGTCAGGATGGTTCCAAGTGACTCTTTTTGATGAATACAAAGACATTTATGCTTCAAGATTCCTATGTCATTGTCATGTGGTGAAGTGTTCCTTTATGTAATTTGTTTTCTCTCTGGTTTCACATTATTTTATCTTTCTTTAATGTTTATAAGAAGATTATGTTTCAGGATTTGTCTCAAACACCCTGTTCTAGATTTAAACAATATTCATGTTTTCTTCTAAAGTTTGAATGTAGAATTCAAATAGAACTTCTCTACATTCGAAGTGAACCCTAATCTATTCCTATTTTCCCACCTCACAAACTACAAGGATCCACTGACATGATTACCTTGCCTTGTTACATATGATCTTAGTTATTTCTTCATTGCATCACCTTTGATCTTTTGATTCCATTTTTCTCAATGGCCCTCTTCTGTTGTCCCAACCAAAACTCAAAAAACAAACCTTCTACTCTCATAACTAGCCTAATATTTAATCCAAACAAATTTAAATCATATAGAGAGATCCCTCTATGAGTCTTGGAGGGCTAGATCCTTGACTCTAAGTGGTTTTGTGGTTACCTTTGTCAATTTCTCTTTCAGCCTAAGAAATTACAGAGTGCTAACATAGTGGGGACTCCAGTAGGGAACCTTCCTCAGATAGCATATCAAGTTCCAGATCTGATTACTGATGGTGCACAGTGATCAGACACATGAAGGCTGAAATCATTCACCTAAAAACTCCAATCAACTCCATATCAATTCCAATTTGAAGACTCCACTGGAGGAAGAACCTAGAATATGACCAAGCAATCTGGAAAAATCAGGTATTCAAGCCCAAATTGTATTCAATACATTTTTGGTTTTATCTGTAATTATGTTCTATCTTATTCTGATCTTGGTCAAGAGTACATTGCTAAATTTTACATTGATCGTTTTCAAATTGACGAGCCTCAATAGACTAAGCCCCAAGTTGTGGATCATGTACATACTCATACACCTGTACACACCCTAGATACATCCGTAGAAATCCCAGTGAGACATGAGCCTCATGATTTATCTCCTACTCTTGCTAAATATCTAGATGGTTATAAGCCTCTTGCTTTATCTCCTATACCTGAAAAAATCCTAGATAGATACAAGTCTCTAGTTTTGCCTCCTATTCTCCGTGACCTTCTTGCCAATTATAGAAATCATTTTCCCATGTTTGATGGAGAAAATGCGAAGATCACCGTTGAAAATCATATTCAAAGTCTTGAGGATTTTCATTATCTATTTGAGGTGGAAGAAGATGATGTCTTTATTAGGATGTTTTCCCTATCATTGTAAGGTAAAGTTAAAAATTGGTTTAAGAACCTTCCAACTGCAAGTATTAGCAATTTCTGTCAATTTGCGCAAGTTTTCCTAGATAGATGGGTGATCATGGGAAATTCCTTTCTCATCCTAGAAGAGTATGACCATTTAAAAATATAGCTAGGGGATAAATTACAACACTTTTCATCTAGGTTCAATAAGGTGTATCATGCAATGTCGGTTGATATAATGCCACCCCCAGGATTAGCCCTTTTGCATTACCCAGATGCATTTGATGCAAAGATGGCATTCCAATTAAGATAAAGGAAAAATGCAACCCTTGAAGAAATGCAAAACATTGCAGTGGATTTGGAAGCTAATTTGCTGAACAAAAAGTCCTAGCTAAGGGTAGAAGAGAAATATAGAACACAAAAGGAACGTATGGCATCTTCAGAAGTGAAACTATATGTTTTGGCAAACCTTGTAAAAGAGATGATGTAGAAGATTAGTAGAAAAGATGAACTTGATGTTCAAATACCTCATGTTCCATCCATTCCAAAGAAGACAAGAATCAATGTACCCAAGTATTTTGCAACTCAACCTCAGTATTCTGAAACACAAAACAATTATTTCATGTACTCAATTCACAACACAACAAAAGATGAAGTTCAAAATCAGATGGTGTTATAAAAATCTCCTAAGATGATGTGCATGTTTGATGATGTTGCACATATAGATGATTTTCCTGGATATGATCATCAGGATGATGATTATATGGTTGAGATTATGGCTAATTGTTCAAATCAATCAACATTATCTCCATGGGGAGAAGAAGCCCATTTGTCACAATACAAAAATGGGCATCAAACTTTGCATACCAGGCAAGATTGCAAGGAGGAAATTACATAAAATTTTCAAGAAAAAACAAAATGCCTGCCCCTTTTGCCTCACTCCCGAGAGAACATTGTAAGTAGATTGTAAATAGAAAGGATGAGGAATTTTATAATGAATTAGTTGAGGAAAACAAGGATGATACAAAACCTTTTTCAAATCCAGAAGCTCGATCCCTAAGTCATTGTGGATGTCAAATTTCAGATGAAAACACATATTCTGAAACAAATGATGAACCGATCCGGTTTGATTCCCTGCCCTTATGCTGTAATTCATTTCAGATTGTGAAAGGGAATCTTAGTCACATTGTGGTTGACGATCATGGGAGAAATAATGAGGTGTCAGTAGAACCAATGCTGCAGCCATCTAAAGAACTACATGACCCAATAGATGATATGTTGGATGGTTTATGTTTTCAAAGTCAGTTTCCATTTACTCGTAATGATTTCAAAATATGTTATGATATGGATATGATCAAACAATCTACTCCATTGTTTTGTTCAGTAGAAGTATCAGTACAAAACTCATCAGATAAAATAAAAACATGTTCTGAGTTGTTTTAAGACATGGAGAGAACATGTGTGGTACCTGGTCATGAAGTTGAATTGATCGAGTCAGAATATCCAGTGATGGGTCGAGTCTATCTTGATCCAATGGTTATTTATATGGAGAAATTTTTCATCACAAAGCCACAATACATTTCCAATATTTTTGTTGTCTGTTAGGTTTATCAATCTCCTTGTAATGAATATCAGACCGGAAATCTCTATTACATATCATTAGCAAATCTGTTTCTAAGTTGGGTGAAAAACAGTGAAAGAGCCAAGGTACCATATCCAATATTTGATTGGTTATATTGGATATTCCATATTGATTAAGGTCATGCATTCTAATGTTTAGAATAGGATTATATGTACATAAATAAGTTTACCAGATAGACATCTTTTCAATTATCATATTTACAATATGCAAATAAGCTTGATGGGAAAGCAGTTGGTCTATTTTATTTCTGTTTCACTTCAAAAAGTCAGTTAAAGTCAAAATGGATGATCAGCTGGTTTCTAGTCACAGAGTTTCACGAAAAATCAAGATACAGGTTGTGGGATCATACCAATGGATAAGCCACTGATTTATGAATCCGGAGATCTGATATTCTTGACACCTCCTTTGGAGCTACCATCCCCAATTGGAGCCTATGTTAGGGTCCTATAATATAGTCATCTGTTTTGCAGTCATCTAGTTTGGAATTTTTCTGATCAAGATGAATATACTATCATGATAAGGTGCTCATGGGTTATGGTAAAGTGATATATCCAGTGTTTCAAACAATTCTATGTTGAAGGTTAAAGCTAAATGCTGTCACATGCTAATTTTTGAATCTTTTGAAGGTTCATAGTGGAATAATCAGGGATTCATGAATTGGGTTCATGTTTTAATTATAGCATTAAGTTTGATTTTCGGTAGCTAAAAGATCTAGATCTTATAGCCGTTAGATATCAAAACTTAAAAATTTCGGTAGCTAAATGGATTATTCATGCCTATCGTTAGCTGCCAAAAGTCCCAAATATCTCAAGCATTTAAAAGGGTCTCATCAGTCTCATATCCATGGTGGTACATTAGTCATCATTTGTCGTTATGTTGCCAAACCTCTTTCAGTCATCATTCATCCAAATTTCAGAAGGGATTATGATTTGTTTATCCCTTGTTCAATCAAATAATTATAACCCTAGATCGTGCCCACACGATTCAATCAATCCCAAAAAATGGTTGTGATCTTTCCCATACACTGAATCTGTTGATTGTTGGTCTGTGGTTGTTTTAAATACACCCTTAGTCGCCTAAACCCTTTCATCCTTTGACCCTACCCTGAATATCACTATTTTTTCCCTCCTCTATTTGATCCCACCTTCTTTCCTTTACATACCCTAGATCCTCTGTCAACAATCCAATTTTGAAGAATTTCTAATAGTTCTGGTGATGAAGAGCTCAACAGGAGGTGCCCTTCTGAGGAAGGAACTGCATGATAATTCATACCTTGAGGAACACCCTGAGGTATGCAAACTATTCAAAGAGGTTGGATGCTACAGTTTCTGCCAAAATCTCTAGGGGTACCATCAGGGTATTACCGAATCATTTGCCAAGAGCTTTGATGGCTTTAAGGTTCAACTTGGGCCTGTTGTGATGAAGATAGATGAAGCCAGTGTAGAAGCAACCACAGAGATGTGTGGTGGAGGAGAAAGGTGGTTTAAGACTACCTTAATCAAATAAATTGATTTCATATTATTCCTCAAAGAAGAACATTAAATTATGAAGTGGAAAAAGGATATTCCCAGGAGCTACTTGGAGGAGAAATGGAAACCATGGCTAAAGATGATTTAGGTTTACATCACTTGTGATGGGAGATATGGAAGGACCATGATTTACCACTTTAGAATACTCCTCCATTTCACAGGTAAGAAACCTCTAAATATGCCCTTTTACCTCCTTAAGAGTCTTACCAAGATGGCTTCTAAAGTTTAGGCTAAGCCTCAGAAAGCTAGTAGCAGTCTATTTCATCATGGTCTGATCAATTCGATATTCCTAGAAGAGCTTAGTAGAAGGAATAAATCTTGGGAATTCCTTCTGTTTTGGGGAGAATTTGGGCAAGAAGTTCAACCAAAGAAAGGAGGAAATCCCTCACAAGAATTAACCTCCCCAAAAACAGTAAAAGAAAGAGAAGAGCACTATCCCCTGTAGAAATTGACATGAAGGTTTCTCCATCAAAATCACAAAAAACAAAAATGAAGTTAAATTTTGGAAAAAGTGCAAAGGATCAAGGAAACATTGCAGTAACAAATGTCCTAAACCTACCATATTCAGATTTAGATTCAGATCCATTAGCTGCAGAAATGGAAACATAGCCATCAGCTGTAGAAATAAAAACCCTTGAAGAAGCTGGAACACCATCAAAGAAGAAGGTTAGAAAAAAGGATAAGGTCCAAAAAATGAAAGAAAAAATTGTTGAGTTAAAGGTGGTAGAGAGACATCTGAAGAAGGAGAATGAAACTCTTAGACAATCATCTATCAAAATTGGTTCTACATTGGATCAGTTAGCCATCAAGTATGAAAATTTAAAGCACAAAAACAAGTGTTGGCACATGGGCAGACTCGGGGTTCAACACATCAACAACGCACCAACAAAAACCTAAGTACCGACCCTTTTAGCAACACCTACGAAGCATATGAAGTCTCACCCAAGGTAGAGGTAGGGGTGGTTGCAGGACTCCAATGTCTGCAACCTTAGCTGGGACACAGATCTATGATTACAATACTCTAACAAAGCACTTAGTAGATGTCATTCATTAGTGCTTAACCTTTGTCTACAACGCAGATAAACCTTAATTACAGTACAATGCAGCATTCAATAAGATTCCACACAATTAAGCACTTAGCATAAAGAAACAGATTAGTTCTAGCATTTATTCGCATTACTAATAACTAAGCTATTATATCAGATGATTCTAACATTCATAAAGATAACAACACTAAGCATAAATCACATCAAAGGCACAAAGCAATAATCGATATGCACATAGCATCCATAACACATGATATACGTGGTTCACCCCCAGCCTAGGGCTACGTCCACCAACTCTTCATCTTCTTTATTATCTTATGTTAATCATCTACATGCACAGAGCCACACAGTCCTACTCTGCATAGGACACGAGATCTATGCACACCTCACCAGATCCTCCTCCCCCAAGCCAAGTTACAACACAAAGCCTTTACACAATCTCTTACAGTCACTTGCACTTAGCCTTGCAAGTTTCACACAGTATGCACAAAGCATGTACAAGTATCACTTGCACTTAGCACATCATCACATAGATGCCTATGTTGTCTCTTATTACATCGCCTAGAAATCTATTTATACATTAAAAAATGGGCCTAAAAATGGGTAAACCCATGGGCCGACATCCCCATACCCGTTACATAAGCCCAAAACCCAAAAATCCCTAAAAAGGAGCCTAGATTCCACGATCTTTGCTTTGACTTGCAATCCACCTTCGACAGCCTGTCAAAGTCCAAAAATAGGTCAAACTTGACCAAGGATATCCAAAACTTGGTTAAGGGCCAACAGGCCCCCAACACTCACCTGTGACTCCTCCTGAGTCACTTTGATCTGGGTAGCTCTGCTTCAAAAGCCTCGAGCCTGGCTTGAGATACTTCGACCTGCTGCTACGCCAAGGCCTCCTTCTTGGCGAACTCCTAAAGAATTGCCTCGTTCACAGGTCCCTCTAAGCACTGTTCGACTGAAGTGACTACTTGTTCAAACTCTGCTCCTCATCCTTAATCTTCTCAAATAGTTGGCAAGCTACATCCTAGACTGGCTGGAGCCCCTGAGTCACTTCCATGACTTTTCTCTGTATGGTATGGACCTGCTGTTGAGAAGTGCACTGTTCTTGAGATCTTTTCATTCTTTCAACTATTGACAGGAGCTTCAGTTGCACCTGTGCTGTCGTTGCTTGCTAATTTGCCTCCTGGAGATGTGACTCTAGGGTATTCAATTCAGGGTCTTAAGTAATTGCCTCATAAGTCTGCACACTTCTACTACTAAGTTTTTGACATTCCATGGCGAAGGCCTTGATTCTATGAACTGTGCTCCGAGAAGTGGCTTCTATTTGGTGTCACACATCCTTCAGAGTACTTGGTACTGTTTGTAGCTCTAGATCTACTATTCTCTGTTGAAGCTGTTGGATGGCTTCAACAAGCTGTGCTACTTGATGCTCCACTAGGTCATCCTCCTTTTTCTCTAATCCAATCACAAAGTGAAGTTCTCTGCTAACTGCATATTTTACTTCAACCTTCTCCACGAGAAACTGTTCTTTCTCATGCTGGATCTACATCTTTTCCTCTTCAAAATTTGCTTGGAGGGAAACCTTCTCTAGCTGCGCAACCCTGCGTTGCTCTATTACTTCCTCTTGCTCTTGCTTCAGGGCCACTGTGGCATGTTCTATTTCTTCCTGTGCACGATGAAGGTGGGCTTCAGTCGCATCTGCTAGTCTATGGAGTTGCGTAGGCTCATCTCTCAACTATGTTTCTTCTAATGGAGGGGGAATGATGGACACTATGCGGATGGCGTTAAGGGCCTACTGTACCCCTTGCAGTTCTGCTTCAATTTTCTCATACATGGCCTCTTTCTTAGCTTCATTTCTCTGCAAAATATCTTCTGATGAGTCTGATATAACTGCGATGATAAAGTCGAAGTCATCAAGCATGAGCATAGTCTGTAGCTTGGTCTTACTATCTTTTGACTTCTTCTGCAATGTGGGTTTCATGGGAGAAACCTTTCTTTTGTGAGATGGATCTGCATCTTCAGGGGGATTCTGTGGCAGTGTTACTTTGCCTTGCTTTCGCTGATCTTCTTTTCCATTTTTTATTCTTTATCTACTTCATCATCACCTCCTCCTCTAGGTGAGTCTGAAAAAATTTCTTCTGATGCACTACTCAAATGCTAGACTTCTTCTGTCTTCTTCCTTCTGCTAGTTCCAAGTGTATCATTCCCTTCACGAGTGATCACCAGGATTTCGATTAGTTTGGGATCAGATAGTTCTACAGGGTCAACAGGGATAAGGAGCTCTGCAGGCCACTCCTTGTTTATTTCTTCTAAGTCCTCTTCTATGAGCTTGTAATAACTCTATAGTACTTCTTTGTGTTCATCTCCGTGCACAGTGATGTAGATAAAATGTCTATCTGCGTGGAACTTCACAATGGCATGAACCTGTGTAGGGTGTTCGACGTTATACGAGAGACAAACTCAATATTCCTCTTTAACTATAGGTAGTAGGTGTGGAACACCACGTTTTATTTCCATTGTTTTCCCATATCACTTGAATACCATAATGAAGTGAACTTCGCAGCTAAGGGTTTAGATGGCTCTAGTTCAGGGAAGGTCACACCTTCCAACATCTCCCAAGATATGAACATGATGAGGATAAAAAACCAACTAAAATGGAACTCATATCCCTGATCCTGAGCTTCACGACAGTCTTGGTCTAACTAGTTCACTAAGTAATTTTCCTAGTTCATCTGTAGCCCCTCCACGCATTTCCCTGCGAGGTCAACAACAAACCCTATGACCTGCATGGGTCTGTTCTTCTGGACTTACTTACCAACAATCAACTGGAAAGCAAGGTGCATTGTTCCATTCTGTATGGAGGCTATCTTATAGCCTCACTTCCCCTTCTCTACATCACCATATGTAACTTTAATCTTTTGTGCCAGGGTGCAGTCTGTAGCCTTCACTGGGTAGAAGTCTTGTGGGTCTGGTCCTTACATGCTCAATTTGGTGATCCCATGGATCAATGCCATATCGACGGTGATGTGTCTGTCTAGCTATAAAGCCATGGAATCTCAATAGTAGGAGATTAACGCACATGTTAACCTCTTGGTTCCTTCCAAAATGGGGTATTTTCATTACGTTCAGGATGGTGGACTATGTGAGGTCCATAGTCCATGGTTGGGGGATTATCCTTGACTTCTTCCCCTTTGTCCTAGTCAAATACCTATGAGGAGTGAGCATGCTGAAGTTCTTGCAATCTCCTATGTTAAAGTCACTGATCTTTAGTGTCATGATATTATCTGGCTGAGGCTTGCCTGTGTGTATCCCCTTCGGGAGGTACGTGGTAACCAAGGTGTAGTTGAAGTCCCTGGGGACACTGTCACGATTCACCGCATTGGCCAGAGGCGGGATGTAGTCAGGCAGGGTGGAAGGGATTAACTTCGTGTTTGCCAAATCATCTCGATGTTTGGTTCTTTTCTCATTTGCAGCTCAGGATGGTCTGGATCCGTGAGGAGTCAACATGGAGGCTTTAACTCCTTGCGTTGATGAGGCTTGAACTCCTGTGGACATCACTCTCTCTGCCATTAGATCGATTAAAATTTCCTCTACTAAATTTTCCGCAGCGCTGAGCTCATCCAACATGCACGCTCAAGATCGGATATCTTTGGCTAATGAACAATTTATCAATGCAATAGAATGGATGGAAAGGTCTCAATAAGAACAACACAGTAACAATGAGTTCTCTTGTTGGCTCAGATGTAATTCGTGAAAGTGTGCTCAGCGCAACAATCGACGGGATAAGTAGACAATGATGTAACGAATCCTTCCAATGGACAAGAAGCCTTCATCAATGTAGTTCTTTCCATTATGACACGGTCCCAACGATCTGATGGCGAGGTTTCTGATCATAACTGCTATTCTAACCATTTAGGAATGTCAATCTAACAGTTATAATTCCTTGAATGGTCATATCGCTCCTCCACGATGAAGTGCCAATTTGAGTTGCTCTGATATTCTGGCAAAGTTCAAATTCTGGAGACCTTCCTTCTGCGAAGTCTTCTCTAGAACCTCCTGTAATTTCTCCAACTTTGCCTTCTTCTTGTTGAGATTCCTAGCCTTCTTCCCTATGATCTGCGTTATTGGGTTCCTCTTCCCATTCTAATTCTTATCTCCTATTGGCATAGTAACTTCATGCCATTGATGGTATTTTATAAGGTCAAAGGCCAATACTTCTTCTCTTTCTGGGGTAGGCGCTCTACTCTCTTGTACAGGTAGGTGTTTCAGGTCTGCTTGTGTTCTTTCAACTTTGACAGCCAAATTTCTGGTCCTTAGTAGCTTCGACTGGTTTTCTTGTTCTTCTAGTAAGTGTGCTATTCTCTTAGACATGAAGTCTCTTAGTTCTTTATTTATTTTTTCTATAGCTTCCTCTTCTTGTTTTCTTCAGATATGATCTTTCTCAATCTAGGTTTTTCCTAGTAACATAGCAAATGGGGCATTGTTCTTAATAAATTTAACAACCTCAAATTCTTCTTCTGTCGAAGTGCCATGAGCACTCATAGATGTCTGGGTAAGACTTCCACATAGGGTTATCAACTTTTCTCTAAATAATCCTATTCCTCCCAATGAAGGAATCATAATAGGATTTCCTAAAATTTCCCAAGTTCTTTCTATCATGACATTCACCTGTGTTTCCTCATCCAGAACACAGTCTATGTCAAAGTCTCCTATTCTTGCTTCTATGAATTCTTTATATTTTAATATCTTTGATAGATTGATGTCTCTATGATCATTCAGGGTTTCTTTTATTTCTGACAATACAGTCTTTGATCCTTTCTAGGGTTCTACCATAGTCTTAATTTCTGAGTCTTTCTCATGTTTACCTTGTTCCCTATTCATTCTTTCAAGTTTAGCAGTCATTCTAGGGCAATCCAGAACTTCATGGTCCATTTCTTTACAACAAAGACAACTAGGTCGTCTATCAGGGAAATACGTAACAAGATGGCCTAGTCTTCTACAACTATAACAAAGGGTTAATCCTCTCTTTCTCTTAAATTATCCCCAACCTTTATTCTACTGCACACTAGGATCATAGTAACTAACCTGCAAAAAATTATTCCTAGGATTCTTCATCCATTTATTAGTCCAAACATTCTTTCTATGCATAGGAATAACATATCTTTCATTATTTCTATCAAATTACTCATATCAAATCTTCTTTCTTCTAACTGTGCCCTAGTTTTCAGACTACGACAAAATTTATCAAACATACCTAGATCCATACTTTCAAAACAAAAATTTCCACTTATCTTACCTTTGTCAAAGCACAAAGATTTTAGATCTTACCTATTTAAATAAAAATTTTCACTGATCTTACCTCTATCAGAGCACAAAGCTTTTAGATCTTACCTCTTTTCTTTAGATCTACCTCCACAAAACTTCATAAATCAAGTATAACATTACGCACTAAAGCAACAGATCTACACATAGAGCTTTATTTCTTTTCCTCAGTTCCCAACAATCACAGTTTTAGGTCTCGAAAATGGAACCATTTGTTGGCATAGGGGCATACCTAGGGTTCAACGCTTCAACAATGCACCAACAAAACCCTAACTACTGACCCTTTCGACAACACCTGCGAAGCAGATGAAGTCTCACCCGAGGTAGAGGCAGGGGTGGTTGTATGACTCCAGTGTCTGCAACCTTAGTTGGGACACAAATATGTGATTACATTACTCTAACAAAGCACTTAGAAGATGTCATTCATTAGTACTTAACCTTTGTCTATAATGCAGATAAACCCTAATTATAGCACAACGTAGTATTTAACAATATTCAACACATTTAAGCACTTAGCATAAAGAAACATATCATATCTGGCATTTATTCGCATTACTGAGCACTAAGCTATTATATCATATGCTTCTAACATTCATAAAGATAACAACACTAAGCATAAATCACATCAAAGGCACAAAGCAACAATCAAGATCCACATAGCAGCCATAACACATGATATACGTGGTTCACCCCCAGCCTGGGGCTACATCCACCAACTCTTTGTCTTATTTATTATCTTCTGTTAATCATCTACATGGTCGAAGCCACACGGTCTTACTCCGCATAGGATGAGATATCTGTGCGCACCTCTCCAGATCCTCCTCCCCCGAGCTAGGTTACAACACAAAGCCTTTACACATTCTCTTACAGTCACTTGCACTTAGCCTTGCAAGTTTCACATAGTGTGCACAAAGCATGTACAACTATCACTTGCACTTATCACATCATCACACAGATACCTATGTTGTCTCTTCTTACATCACCTAGACATCTATTTATACATTACAAAATGGGCCTAAACATGGGTAAACCCATGGGCCAACATCCCCATAACCATTACATAATCCCAAAACCCAAAAATCCCTAAAAAGGGGCTGAGATTCTGCGATCTATGTTTCGACTTGTGCTTCACCTTCGATAGCCCATCGAAGTCCCAAAATATGTAAAACCTGACCAAGGATCTCCAAAACTTGGTCAAGGGCCAACAACAAGAATATTTTCAAACATAATAACAGACTGCATGACTTGAATAAAGTGTTGAAGTTTAAAATTGTTCACAAAAAACTAAAACCCAAATCTCACCTTAGGCTTGATACTCTCGCTAAAGCTACCCTTGATTTCAAATGAAGTGGTTATAGTAGATGAAGCAGGGTTAGTGGGAAAATCAACCAATTTTGACTAAGTTTGAGAGTAGTTACAGGTTTCCCCAGCTAAGAACTATTTCAAAATCCATAATTAGATATCAAAAATCATTCCTAGAAAATCGACAGCTAAATACACTCTGTTTTGACCTCGTTAGCTACCGAAAGTTCTGTTATGAACAAAAATCACAAAGATAGCACTGCTCTGCATTTGAAGTGAACCCTAATTGGTTCCTCTTTTCCCATCTCACAAAATACAAGGATCCAATGACATGATTTCCTTGTTACATATGATCTTAGTTATTTCTTCATTTGATCACCTTTGACCTTTTGACTCCATTTTTCCCAATGGCCCTCTTCTGTTGTCCCAACCAAAACTCAAAAAACAAACCTTCTACTCTCATAACTAGCCTAATATCTAATCCAAACAAAGTTAAATCATATAGAGAGATCCCTCTGTGAGTCTTGGAGGGCTAGATCCTTGACTCTAAGTGGTTTTTTGGTTACCTTTGTCAATTTCTCTTTCATCCTAAGAAATTACAGAGTGCTAACACATGGTACTAACCCTAGAGTGTGGATTAAGGAATTTTCTGTTAAAGGTACAATGTTGGTTATATTATGTATTTTATCAATGAGTTTATGCCACTTTGTTTATGAGATATATCATGATGATGTGATGATAGCTAGAGATATATCATTGATCTATTGAGGGACACTCTTGGTACATGTTTAGAGGTACTGCTGGTTTCTTAATACTTGTTGTAGTGAATGGTTTTGAGGAAGATTTGTTATAGTACATGGTTGGTACATATGTGAGCTCCATTGACATATCTTGTGATGTATTGTTAGAAGTATATTTGTTGGATGTATTGGTGTATGTATTTGGCATATGGTTGAGCTATATATTGAGACATGTAGTTGATGATTTGATGAAGTGGTGATTTTGTACATCATTGATGAGTCATAAACTGATATATAGTTGACACATGATTGTTACAAACTTGGTTGTTTGTTAGAGGCACTTGCTAGTACTATAACTAGCACATGGTTTATGGATGATGTGGCATATGTGTATAGATATATTGATTTTGGTTCATATTATTGAGGTTTTTTGCATGGTTGATGCACTTGATATTGTACACCTGGTGATACATGGTTGGTGCACTGTTGATGCACTTGTTGATGGTATATGGTACAAGATTGATGCTTGATGGTTGAGATACATTTCTTAGCATATGGTTTGTGCCACTTGGTTTATGATAGACACATATCATGAGTGATATGAAACTTGTTTGAGGCACATGGTTGGCATGTTATATGGTTGATGATGTTATTGATGATATTATTGATGATATTGATACACATTTGGCACATGGTTAATAAACTTTAGTGATGATATCTTATGATATATTTTATGGTGTTGATGTACATATTTGGTGTACATGGTTGATGTGCATGGTTGGAACATGTTATGGCATAGATGTACATGTTTGATGGTTTTTTCACGATTCACTATTCATTTTTGACATATCATTTTCTTCATGGTTGATGCATGAGATAGTATGTATGATTGGCATATACTTGATGTATGGTATGGCACACATTTATATGATTGATGCATGGAAAGGTCCAAGGATCGTCATAGGAAGAGAAGATCATTATTGAGCAGTTGATCTATGTTCTGGTTGAGTAGCAACATTTGTAGTAAAATCATATTGTAGTGGTAGCATATTGTAGAGAAGATAGGGGGAGACATACCCACAAGAGAAGTTATTCTTCTTCCCATGATCAGTTGTAGAGGCATGATTCCAAGAGGAGAGATGATTGGTAGGCATGTCATTAGCATTACATCAGAGTGATTTCCCTTGTCAAAGGGAGAGAGATTATTTAGACATTTGAGAAACAGATAAGGGGATCATCCCCAAAGAGAGTTCAGTCAGGGGGAGAATCCCCAAGGAGAGAACTACCCTTTTCCTTTGATGTCAAAGGGGGAGAGATAGAAACATTGATGTTGAGAAATGATCACAGGGGGAGCATGAGAATTCCCATGTCTAAGTATTGACATCAGTGTTGGTGTTTCCATCAATTCCATAGGGGGAGATTGTCAAACTATGTTGTCATTTATGTCAAATGATTGATGTAAAAGGGTTGATGACAAGTAGTGTCTTAGATCATTTATATGTGTATATGGATTGATGTGTTATCATTTATGTAAATGTTGATCATCATTGTATCATTGTATCATTGATATCTTGTCATGGTTGATAGGAAGTGCCAAATGGATGAACTCCAGTGCCCTTATGGTGAAAGGACTCATGGGAAGACACTTTGTGAAGTCCAAATGGTTAAGTGGCTGAGTCATACTAGGTGTATGGTTAAGGAATCCAAGTTTGGTTGAGGAATAATGTAATGAAGATCAATGAATTTTCAAGTAAGACTATTCTAGATGGATATTTCTCATCATTTTGTTTCCGGTGATATGTGCAACGTCACATAAATCCTCACAGTTAGAGAGTTATGTCCATGTGAAGTTGGAGAACCCTCACGAGTTATCTATAAGCCTCTAGAAGGTCAAAAAAATAAAATTATTCTAGAATCTCCTAGAAGAAGTTGACCAGTCAAAGTGGTTAGTCATGGGTTAAGTGGTTGCAACAAAAAAACAATTAAAAATAAATTAGTTGCAACTAGAAGTGGAGAGTTTACTATTTGTGGATAAAGTGGTTGTAAGTGGAAAAAGTGGTTAGAAATGGGTTAGCCCAAAAATAAGGAAGTTGGTGATCCGGGTGGATATCGATGGCTACCCACCTATTCCACGGGATCGAAAAATAGTTTTCCATCTTGGTAGTTTTTCGACAGTTTTTTGGGTTCCAAACTTCTGGGGACATTTTGAGGCCCTAAACGACATTTTTTGGGGATTTGTGGCCCAGGTGACTGTTACTTGTATTGACTTGGGCCAGTCAAAAATTGTTATTCTCTGTTATACCTTTCCAACCTTGGAAAGAGTGCCCCAAACAGATATCGTATGCAAAAGCTATGCCCCCAGGAAGTTGACGTATCAACTACCCCCATTGGGGCCCACAAACCTTTTGGATTTTCATCTTCCGGGGTTAGGGTTTTGGATTTTACTTATGTTAAAAAGGCCTTTGGAGCCTCATTGTAACAATCATATTCTTGCAAATGTGAGTAGCTGTCACATCTCTTCTCAGAGATAAGATGCCACCATTCTAGTGAGTCTTTTACTTTGTACTTTTACAGTATCTGTACATTTCTTTCATTAATAGAAATAGTGTATTACTGTATTTATTTGTTTTTGGAAATATTTATCTATATTTCATTGTAATATCTCTGCTTTCATTTCATTCTAAAAAATAATCTGGATCAGTAGTATCAAAGCAGGCTTATCTTGATCATTTTTCACTGCATTTCCCTGATGAGGTCTGAGTATAGCAAGTTGGGTCTCAATATTGTTTCTCTTGAGGACAAATGCTCTCACACGCCCAAGAAACCCTCCATGGCAGAAGAAAATAAAAATGATGGAGCATAAGATTCTATTAATCTGTTGCTTGAGCAAGATCTCATGCGACAGAGGGACAAAATGATGGAGAATTTTTCCGACATCCTTCAACGCCTACCGATAACAACATGCACGTCTTCATCAAGCGACCACTTTTGAGGCACCTCAACTTTCAAGGTACAATTTAATTTTGATATTCCCGTATTTGAAGGACATATAGGTGTAGACTCCCTAGAAAAATGGTTAAATCTGATAGAAGGTTATTTCTTTGTTCATAATTTCTCCAACAAGGAAAATATCACCTTCGCACTTCTTAAGGCTCCCCCCCATGTCAAACATTGGTGGGAAAATTACTAGGAGAAAATTTCCACAGAGGAGTATGGAATATATGGGGTCGATCCCACTTGGGATTTTTGTGTGGATGCCATCAAGGAGCAATATTACCCTATTGGCAACTATGAAGACTAATACATGAGATGGACCACACTGCATCAAGAGAGGGGCCAAGAAGTGCTAGAGTTCACCAATACCTTCCATACCTTGCACACCAATATAGGTATTAAAGACTCTGAGCAACATATGGTTTTGAAATACCATGGGGCTCTAGATTGATACATCCAAACTGAAATGGATTTTCTGGACATCTCATCATTGGGTGCTGCTTATAGATATGTTGTTAAAATCGATCATAAATTTAAGCACCAAAAAAAATGGGAGTTTGGGTATGAAAATCTGAAACAACCAAATTATGATAAGGATGACTCTAACAAATAGCCTCCTGAAAACTAGTCCAAGCCATAGGAAAAGAAGGGTCATGAAAAGACGAAGAAGGACACTTGAAAATGGTGAAAATTACACAAAATCCCCTAGAACAACACTGATGAATGTCGCTCAAAATAGTCATTGGTGGTCGAGATCAAAGAGAAGGAGCTGAACCTTCATTTGGAACCTGATTAAGAAAATTACGATAGAAGACAGATCATCGACGTAGATCCCATTGCTATTGTCACGAACACAACAATTCAACCAGAAGAACCAACATATCGTATAGAGGTAGAGCACCTTTTTCATTCACAGATGTGGTTGAAGGGGACCCCACTACATTTTATTGTTGATAGAGGAAGCCAGAAGAATCTCATCTTAGCAAAGGTCATCAAACAACTGGGATTGTCAAAAACACCACACCCACAACCATACAACATCATTTGGCTTCACTAGGGATGAGATCTCTGTGTCAACCAACAGTGTCGATTTTCATACAACATCCAACCCTTCAAGGATGAGGTATTATGTGATGTTGCCCCACTGGATGTCTGTGATGTTCTCTTGGGCCAACCCTATATGTGGAAAAACCATGTTGTTTATGAGTCTCGACCCCACAATTTTTGATTTTTTAGTAATTTAGGTTAAGAATGAAGTTCATTCCATTTTAGAATTTAACCATAACCATAAATGTTGTAGCAACCAAGATCACAAGAAGAAGCACCATGCACAATAACATAATATGTATCCTGGGAAACCCTTATCAACAAGGGAAGAAAACAAAACCAAATCCTTTGCTATATTCTTCAAGAGAAAGACCTTCACCACCAAGATAAACCCTATCACACAAGAGGATGCTTCAAACCCTAGAACTCTAGTGCCCAAGAGAGGTGCACACTTTTCCCAAAGAAGTGTACTTGCTTAAATTTCCAAACTCACAAGAAAGATATGTTTTCTCAAAGGGGATTTTACCTTTACTTATACTAAACTAATCCTGCCAACATAAGTGTCTATTGGCACAACAGGGCCGACCTCACTTATATTATAATATAATTGATATTACCTAGATTAATTATCTTTTACATTAATTACTAGTTACATTAATGTAGGTCTGACCTATACCCTTTACATTACAATTAGGGTTACAGGCATGTCTAACTCTTGTACAATATAGCAAAGGATATGATACACCCACTAGTGCTCATGCACTAGGGGAACATCCATGGGGATTTCCATATCTTGACTCACTTACATTACACAGGAGAACCAGATCTTCACACGTTCACCTGTGCTCATTCATAGGCACATCCACGTTCACCATTCCTTCAATTCGTATCGATAACAACATGCATGTCTTCATCAAGAAACCACTTTGGAGGAACCTCACCTTTCAAGGTACAAGTTAATTTTGATATTCTTGTATTTGAAGGACATATAGGTGCAGACTCCCTAGAAAAATGTTTAAATATGCTATAAGGTTATTTATTTGTTCTTAATTTCTCCGACAGGGAAAATATCACCTTCACACTTCTTAAGGCTCTCCCCCATGTCAAACATTGGTGGGAAACTTACTGGGAGAAAATTTCCACATAGGAGTATGGAATATATGGGGTCGATCCCTTTTGGGATTTTTTTGTGAATGCGATCAAGGAACAATATTACCCTGTTGTAAACTATGAAGATCAATACATGAGATGGATCATGCTGCATCAAGAGAGGGGCCAAGTAATGCTAGAGTTCACCAATACGTTCAGTGCCTGTTATCAGACTAATCGGTAGGTGCAGACACTAACTAATCTCCCTAGATCCACCTAGATCTAGAAAAAAACACACTAGAACATGATGCTTTCCTTAAGTTTTAGATATTGAATTTATTAACTAAAGAGGGATAGGTGACATACCGTTTAAACGCCACTTCCTCTCACCATCGCCATCCTAGATCCGTTCCAATGCTCATACAATGATGATCCTGCAAAAGAACGCAACCAACCAAAGTGATAGTAATAACATAAACTCAATATAAACCTATGTATGTGATCAAGGAATCATACAATAAAACACAACAAGCTTTATAGGAAAGAATCATATTACTGTATTATATTAAATGTGAAAGAGATATTACAACCATGGCCTTGATGTCGTAAGGTCCCTTCCAACTGTCTTTTGTTCCCCACACACTTTCACTCCAAGAATTTTGAGACCATAGACTTGATAGCCATTCACAATCTATCTTGACAAAGCAAATCTCAAAGTCACTCTAACCAAGCTAATAATTCCAAGCCAAATCCAACTTAGCCAATCCCAAAGCTCCAAAGCTAAAGCTAAACTTCTCCATGAGAGCTCCTCTCCTTTTATAAGTTGAAGAGGATAATATGAGGAGGTTAGGATGATCCCACTAAATCATGAAAGTGAGTAAGATCCAAACCATTTGGATGCCACCTCACCATGGAAGTTTCTCCTTCTAGAAGATTCGAGAAAACACTCGCTTTTCCCACGTGTAAGCATTCTCACACCTTGCCTATAGAGAAACTTGTGAACCTCTCGCAACCCAGCTATGGTGCAACCTGCGAGAATCAGGCATTCTTGCACCCTACCTATATAGAAACCTGTGAACTTCCTCTTTTATAGGGTTTTTCCAAAGGAAAATGCAACTTCTTTTCTCAGGAAAAAATCTTCTCCCTTCTCCCTTCAAGAACTTAGGCCACCGAACCCTCTGAAGGAAACATATAGGTTTACATCATTAACGATCATAGGGATGATGAAAATAATGTGTAACAGAGAGCCCCCCAAAGTATGAAGTTAGAACAGAGTGATAGTTGAAATACTTTGTTGAGTGTGTGTAGGGAACAAGGAACAGTCGGTTGGAAACCTACCAACAAACAAGGAAATACAGTACAATAATATATCATCACTGAGGTAGGCATTCCCATACTCAAAATACAGATGACTCAAAGCATAAATGCTGACATGTGAAGATCCATGTCAAGTAAGACATGTCATGGCCACCAAACATACACTGTGGATCCATGCCAATATGACTCAAATTTGAACATAGCCACCAAAAATACATTGTGGATCTATGTGTTAAAGACTCAAATTTGAACATAGCCACCAGACATACAATGTGGATCTATGCAACAATACACTGAATATACTCCAACACAACCGGGATCTATTAGAAAATATCCAGGGTCTTCATCTCCACCACTCTATAGTATGAATCTAGCCATGTGAATAGATGTGTTGAAGTCGAACATGGTAGAAACCACTTGATTACCGGTCAATGATGAGAACCATTAACAAGTGCGAGGGAAATCACCATTAATGTCAATGACTCCCAAGGTACTTTGGTACAATCCAACGAATGTGAATCAATGAGATGAAGTCGAACAATCAACGGAACTTCCCGATTAGGGGTCAATAATGAAAACCCACTGTCGAAAGCGAGGAAACTTGCCATTGAGGCATGCAAGTTCCAAGGTACCAATTAGTTTCTAAGTCTAATTCCTGGATAATGAGTTGAAGTCGACAGGAAAAGACTCATCATAGGAGGGCCTTAATGTATCCCACATCAATGACATGAAACAAGTAACAAGATTTGATGTAGATCAGAGTAACAAGTGATTCAGGACTGACTCAGGGATGGCCGACGCAATATAAGGCTTTAAGGACTGCAGAAATGGCCGATGCAATAGAAGGATTTTTGGGTTGAACATCGCTTTGAACATATTAATGACACGACAACTGTCTTGGAAACAGTAACTCAACAACAAGGATCACAGACCAATTTGTAATATTATAGGAGTATAATCAGGAGACAAGTGGATTTTGCAACCTAGACATAAGGCAAGTGAAAGGGTGTCATGTTCAAAAGCGACTTTTCCATGGAATACAGGTTTAGACATATTTCTTTCCCAATTTTCCCCCCACCATTTCTGGCGAGTACCTCTTTATTTTTATGCAAGATTGAGGAGGATAACATATGCTTGTAATGTAAGCTCATCCTTCAAATGAGTCCCTTAGAGTATATTTAACGAACCCTAGGAAGGAGTGGTTCAGTCCCATTACGGGTCTTTCGATGTTTGTTTAACGAGTCCAAAGACAAAAAACTCGAAGGTTTTTCATGATTATAGAGTCTAGAAAAACACTCAAAAGATAACTCTCTCAGTTCCTTTTTCTTAAAATAGTTCGATGAGACCGAAAAAGAGATAAAGTATTGCCCAACAAACTCTTTCTTCAAATACTTTAACGAGTGTGAAAATAACAAGGTCGCTCGGAAATATTTTCATGTTTAGAGAGTCTGAAAAGAGCTTAAAGGGAACTCCAATGGGTTCCTTTTTCATATAACCTTTACGAGTCTGAAAAAGTGATAAAAGTATACTCGGTTACATTCTCACATATTTATGAGCACAAGAAAGAACAAAGACTAAGCTCGGTAACTTATTACGAGCATGAAAAAGAACAAAGATTAAGCTCAGGATTGTTTTCATTTTTACGTAAGATTTAAAACAAAAAAAAACTGTGCTTGGACCTGGTTTCATTTTTACGCAAGCTTGAATCTGAGGAAACTATGCTTGAGGTAAGTGGTTTCATTTTTACACAAGCTTGAACCATAGAAAACTATGCTTGGAATTCCCAATGCATAACACATGGATGGTTGGTACTTAGCCCCCAGCTTAAGAAACTAGCGGCTCAACTTCAACATGAAGTCTAGAGGCTGAGGCAAATGCCCCCCAAGCTTCGTTTCATCCAACTGCAAAGGAGAATGAAATGAAGCTTCAAATACTAGATGAAGGACTTGACTCAAATAGAGAGGGGGAAAACTATTTCATTTTTTAACGAGCTTGACACAGAAACAAGAACTATGCTCGTAACCTCTGTTTCATTTTTTAACGAGGTTGCCACAGAGATGAAAAAAATATCCCCAAGTGGTTTCTTTTTTTAATGAGCTTGAAATTAGAAAACTATGCTCAAGTCTGGTTTCATTTTTTAACGAGCTTGAAATCAGAAAATCATGCTCAAGGACCTCTATTTCATTTTTTAACGAGGTTGCCTCAGAGATGCAAAAACTATCCTCAGAGTCTTCTTGATCATGGATTCCAAGAGGACAATGCTCCGGAAGGAGACCATGTCAAGGGAAAAAACTTGGTCATGGCTTCCAAGAGGTCTTCACTGGAAGGAAGAAACACACTCTGGAAGGACACCATGTTGAGGGTCACGACAGGAGTAAAGAGATCAGGCTCTAACAACCCTATCGAAGAGATCACCATGTCAACTTTTGGATCTAAGTCATCAGAAGTTGAAGCCATGGGCGACAATGCCACATAATTGACTTGTGGTAGGGGTGATACCATCTGCATATAAGAAACATTTAGGGAGGCAATCCAGTCAGGGTCAATGAATGAAAGTTGATCAAAAATCACAACTCGTCCATTGTGAGGGAAATATATCACATGAAAAAGAGTAGACACAATAGATTTCATGGCATAGACATAATCCCACCCAAGGAGTAAAGAAAAATCCAAGGGGTCTTGGACTACCATTACATCAATGAAGACTGTTTTCCCTCCCAAAGTTATAGGAAACTGAGGAAGGGTCCCTAAAGGTTGACTAGTTCTTCTATTAAAAGATAACCGATTCTACATAACCGATGCAAGTGGAGGAAAACCCAAAGATTGCCAAGCAATAGAGGACAAAATACTAACAGAAAAACCTTCATCTATCAGTGTCTGAGGAAAGTCTCGACCAAAAACCTGTACTGTAATCTAGAAAGGAATGTGAGAGGGAAGACGAGGTCCAGTTAGCACACCCCAATCAAAATGGATGGCCTCATTACTTGGAGGGAGTTTCACGGGAGAAGGAGGAATACCCCCTGACACGACAGAGTCTGTATCAACGAGAAAAACATGGGCAGTATCGAGTTTACTCTCGAGCGAGAGAGTAGGATTGAATGATGATGGGATCGAATTGACCACTGGGGTTTCATTCTCCAAGGGGAGAATGGGGTCGACAGGTGGAAACAGATCGACCATTTGGGTGACACTCTCTAACGGGAGAGTGGGATCGACCGAGGATGGGATCAGATCGACCTCTTTAGTTTCACTCTCTAAGGGGAGAATGAGATTGACCAAGGATGATATCGGATCAACCACTTTGTCAAGTGGTTCAACTAAGGATGTGACCAGATTGACGACATGATCAACCAGATTGACCGGTGAAGGGACCAGAGTGATCATTCCATCAACTACAGGTGAGTTGAGAGAAATCTTGCGATAAGTGGCTAGAAGTTGAGGCTGTGGAACAGTCATGTCTTCCAGTAATGTCGAGGCTTCATCCATATGAGGACAAAGGTGAGTTATATGACTCCCTTTGCATAACATACATGGGAACTTGACTCTACTTTTTTTCTTCCCAACCGTATCATGACTAGTTGATGGGAGGTCATCAATATGTTGTTCAGAGGTTGATGACATGCATTGGAGAGGATGTGTAGACCATGCTTCTATAACCTTGGATAGACCAGGGCATTCCTTAAGAAGATGGCTACCCTTACAAATCCTGCAAGGGTACTTGGGCTTATGGGTTGTTTGGGTGATCTTGACATCATCAACACTTCCAGCATGACTAACAGTAATTGGTTGTTTTCCAACATGTTTGACAGTGGTCAGAAGTTTGGATCCTTGCTTAATTTTCTTCTTCTTATTCTTTCTTTTCTTCTTCTTCTTATTCACTGGGTTACTGGCTTCAGAACTTTCACTTGACGAAGAAGATGAAACGAAAGGAAACCTTGCAAATGAAGAAGGCAAAGAAGACCTTACTGGTGAAGATAGTGAAGGATCAACCTGAGGTTGATGCTCTTGGGGGGAAGTGCTTACGACCGAAGGACTTACTGCATTTGGGATTACCTGAGTGGAAAACAACCATACCGGTAATCCAATTGTGAGACCTAGAAGGCTAAAAGTAGCGAGGTGAGGAGGACCAATGTTTCTATAAGAGGGAAAAAAAAAAGGTTCCCCTAGAGTAGGGGTTCCTTCATTGGTCATTCCAAGAACTGATGCCATTAAATAAATCCAACCTAGAGTCTGCTAGGGAAAACAAATAACATACGCTAAAAATCTAGTAAGCAAGCAAGCAAACAAAACCTTCTCACAATGAACGCACTAGTTGGTGATGAAATCCAACGTCGTGGGAACAAAGTAAGAAGGGGCTGAGATAGAGTGGGTGGAAAAGTTACGTTGACAACCTGCTTAACGGAGTTACACCCTAGTGCAAGCTCCCACACATAATCGTGGGTATACCCTCCAAGGAGCCTGAGTGAGTTTGGCCAATGTCAATTCTAGGTACCGTGAAGACTTGCCCCTCCACAGTCACCTTGTGTAAAGACCCTAAAGAGATAGGCCACTAAGGTTACCACAGACAAAAATGATGCCTGGGGAAACAATCAACAGTCCGATCCACACGCAAGGGCAGGGTATCTAGTGTTGGGTATGTGTTATATTCTTTGCACGAGTAGTAGTGTCTGAGCATTTGCGTCGGGCACACAGGGGGGTTAGAGGGGGGGTGTAGGGGGGTGAAGCCCCCCATGTAGAGGTTTGGGGGCAACACCCCCAATTTTTTTTTTTTTTGGGACGACATATTTCTGAGACGACATATTTTCGGGATGACATATTTCCGGGACGACATATTTCCGGGACCACATGATATTTAGGTGGTTTTTTTGGCACATGGATTTTTGCCGATGGTTTTCTATTTCCGGTTAAGGAATTAGGGTTTTGTACTAATCCAGGTCATTGGGTTAGGGTTTTGGATGCCGCTGGCTCCTATATGTATATTTTATTGTAAACAATGTAACACAATGTATGAATATAATATATGATGGTTTTCCTGGTTTGGGTTTCCAGGTGAAAAATCTCTGTGTAATGTTTGTATTTGCCATTGTATCTTTTCTGTTCTTTTCTGAATATCAGTTTGTAGTAGATATTGTACAAGGTTAGAATTTACATTTGGTATCATATCTTTATTGGCTTCAGGAGGACGCCTTTGTCGTCAAGGGTTTGGCTCGGGACTGTGATAAGCCTTGTTACAGTGGGAGATCTGCGGTATTGTTTTTCAGGTGAAAAGAAATGGCAAGCAATTTGAAGATGGAGATCGAGAAGTTTAATGGGAAAAGATTTGAGCTGTGGAAGCTCAAGATGGAAGATCTTTTGGTGGACAGATATCAGTGGATCACGGTAGATCCAGGTATGACACCTACAGGAACTTCTGTAGATGACTGGAAAAAGATGGATCAGAAGGCAAAGAGCACAATTCGACTGTCTCTCCAATTCAGTATTACTGAATGTGTCAGAGGAAGCTACAACCAAGGATTTATGGGAAAAGTTGGGGAAGTTGTATCAGTCTAAATCCCTGGTAAATAAACTATTATTGATAAAGAAGTTGTATAACTTGAGGATGAGAGATGGAGACTCGGTGGCAGAGCATTTGAATGCCTTCAATACTGTGGTAAGTTAGTTATTATCTGTTGATATTAAAATTTCAGATGAAGATAAATGTATCAATTTGTTGTGTTCTTTACTAGACTCGTGGGATAGTATGGTTGTGGCCATAGGTAGTAATACAACTTATTTGAAGTTTGAAGAAGTGGTCTCGTCCTTGTTGTTGGGGGAGATGAGAGGAAAGAATATGGAAGGACATAGCATAGATGCATTATTTGCAAGAGGACATTCCCAGGAAAGAAATAAAGCTAATTTCTCAAGTGGGAGATCTAAGTCTAAGGGTAGATCTAAATCCCCTGGAAAGTTTGGAAGGGTATGTTGGAGGTGTGGAAAAGAAGGGCACTATAAGAAGCAGTGTAGATCCAATGTTGAGAAAAAGAAGGGATCTGAAGAATCTTCTTCTACAGAAGAAAAGACCTCCAAGGAAGAAGGAGGGGATGTGTACTTGGCCTCTTCAAGCACACATGCAGGTCATGAGGCATGGTTGATTGACTCAGGTGCATCCTTTTATATGACTCCCCACAGGGAGTGGTTCTATGAATATGAAAAGTATGATGGAGGTAATGTTTTCTTGGGTAATGATTCAACAAACAAAATCATAGGAAAAGGAAGGGTCAAGTTGAGACTCATAGATGGAAGGATTAGAACACTGCCTGGTGTTCTACAGATCCCAGGTATGGCCATAAATTTGATTTCTATAAGAAAAATGGAAGATACTGGGGTAAAAACAATTTTTGAAAAGGGAACTTGTAGGATGGTTCGAGGAGCAATGGTGTTGATGAGGGGAGTTCAGTTTGGAACTCTGTATAAGCTGCTAGGAAGCACTATTAGTGATGGGTGTAATAGCTCCATTGTTCCTGATATTGAAGTTGAAGAAGAAAGAACTCCTACAGTCTCTGGAGAAAAGGTTATGTTGT
>JASDQU010100389.1:416022-435454 GCA_032191745.1 Picea mariana
GCACGTCTCACCTCATAAGAGGTTGGACACCCATGGTCAAGCCTCAGAGGTTCCTCTCTACCTGTCGAAGTCCTCCCACCACAACCTTATGCTCAACTGCTACCTGTGCGTCTCCACGACACCCCAATGTCGACATCTCCACCAGACGTGATGTGCCTCTATCTGCATAATGAAGAAAAAATATTTTTAGATCCTTCATTATACAAATAAAAAACAATATAAAATACAAAAACAAAAATATGTGGCAAGGTTTAGTTTCGTACCTGATGCATCCCACTAGATGCCCTCGGGGAGCACCAAGTCTGCACTACCTTAGAATTTCACTTCAACATAAGGGAAGTCCTCGATAACGACTAACTGTCTCCTCCACCAAGCGAAGAAGTCAGCTGTAAATCTAAATGGTGAAGGCTCATTCCCTAATATAGGGGATAGAGTGGTCCACCTCTCCATACGAGGCTCAGTCGCAGGACGAGCTTTCAATGCAACATGTGGATGCATCTGAGGAACTCACTCTAAGAAGAATGAAAATAGAAAATAACCATACCCAAATTGCTTTTGTCTGCTTGTCCTGAACTTTGATATTTGTTCCTTGACATTTTAAAGGAACCCTGCACTCCAGTTGAACAACCTGGGCTCTAAACACTATAAAGCACATGACATATGTGATTTTTAGGCCAAATGAGCACTAGTACTACCCACCAATTTGGTGATGGTGAATAGAATCGACCAAATTGCCAAGTCCCTTACATCTTTTATCACGATTCGACCACCTACCAATCACGATCCCGGTATACAATGTTGAGAAACATATGCCTCAATTGGTTGAGGAGTTGCCCGGTGTCTGGACAAGAGGATATGAGCCCCTCTCCCCGAGAGCCCTGTTAGAAAATAAACATCATCAAGCTCAATCTCGATCGTGTGCGGTCCAATGCGAAATGCTTGTTCAACATCGCCCCATAAACCGATCAAGTACTCGAATAATAATGCTTCATTCCTCATGTTTTGGAGCTTAAAATACTTGAGTAACCTGCAATTTTGCAAATCTACCCTTGCTTGAGGGATTTGAAGAGTAACAATTTCATTGAACTCATGTTCCCTCTCTTTCCACTCTATCGTGGCTAAACAACCAATGAAATATGCAATTACAAACATTTAAACATGTTTAGTCAATTTTTTATGGAAGAAAACTATCTCTTTTTAGCCCAAAAGACAAAAGACTTTTGAGTTCTGTGCTAGCACTCCCTTAAATATGCCCACAGAGCGCTAGCGCTTCCTAAGCATGTGCACCAGGGCATTGAAATCTCAATCGGTGCTCCCCTCAATGCTTTGAGAGAGCGTTGATCTGGTTCGATGCGTAGGGATTCCTAAGGATCCCAAAATGCTCAAAATATAAGATAAAACACAGAATAAAACCATAAAAAATGATGAGAAAGGCAAGATGACTAACCTAGTCCAGACGGAACTGGAAATGATCAATCACAACTCTCGTAGATGCAACTTGAAAAACGCTTCCCAAAGGTGGAAAATTCTAAATGTGGAAGAGTTTGGTAACAATCAAATGGTAAAGGAATCTTTTGACCTATTTCACTATTTGATAGGTTTGATTTTTTCTATTTCTCATGAATATAAAGTCATTTTGGGGTTTTTAATTTTTTTTCGAGAAGTTACTAATGCTTTGGGCCCATAACTGTCTATATTTACAGGTTTTCAAGCAACATATTTTCGACAACCTTGTGACACTGATGAGCATACTCTTTGTTCTTTATCGCACTCGAAAAACCATGAGAATGTAACTGAGTAGACTTTTATCACTTTTTCGGACTCGTAAAGGTTACATGAAAAAGGAAACCCCTAGAGTCATCTTTAAGCTCTTTTCAGACTCTCTGAATATGAAAATATTGCCGAGTGATCTTGCTTCCTTTCACGCTCATTAAAAGGATCTCAAAAGGGCATCTCCTGAGTAGTGTTTATCTCTTTTTCGGACTTTGGAGACTAAAATTACGAAAAAGAACAACCCTGGAGTCGTCTTTCAGTTCTTTTCAAACTCTCTAAACATGAAAAACCATCAAGTTTTTCTTCTGTGGACTCACTAAAATCACACATTGAAGGGCCCATATGGGGTCAAACACTTACTTCTTCCAGTTTGTTAAACAAAAGAAGAGGGACTTACCGAAGGTGAGTTGTATCAAGCATGTGTTATCCTCCTTGAGCTCGTTAAAATAAAAAGAGGTACTCATCTATCTGGATGGGGGAAAAATTGAAGGAAGTAGGTCAAGTTGTCTTTAAGAATTGTTACAAATAACTCTTGCGCTCGCCCTTGAACACGACACTTGTTTTAACCTGCATTTTGAGCACTTGGATAATCCTCTAAACCTCTACACTGAACCAATCCTATGAGTCTTTCCATTCCTTTGGGTCATCCGACGAATGTCACAACATCCATTGCATTATGTTTTGGTCCATGTTATGTTTATGCTGCCAAGTCTCATGTCGTGCCTCAGTGTTCAAGGGAAGTATCTGCCTTGAGAGTCAACCATCACAAATTTCTAGTTTCAATATCTGTGTCATTCCATACTCATTCGATTCACCATCTTACATCTCTTTTCTATGTCAATTTTGTGTCGATGATGGAGGATACATCAAGGCCCTTCTTTGATGAGTCTTTTCCTGTCGACTTCAACACATCATTCGGGAATTAGAATTAGAAACCAATTAGTACATTGGGACATGCATGCCTCAATGGCAGGCCTACTCTCCTTCGAAAATAGGTTTTACATCATTGACCTCTGATCGGATGATTCCATGAATGTTCAACTTCAACTTATTTATTCAAATTCATTGGATTGTACTAAGGTACCTTGGGAGTCATTGACATCATTGGTGATTTCCCTCCCACTTGTTAACGATTTACCTCAATGACTGGTAATCAAGTGGTGTGTACCATGTTCGACACCAAAACATATATTCACATGGCTAGATTCGTACCACGTCAGGATTGGGACAAAGACCCTGGGTTGAGCATTCACTTTGCTATCTGCTTTTTCCAGGCTACGAAGGAGATCATTTGAGCATGTTGATATATAAACTATCACATAGATCCACATTGTATTGGTATGTGGCTATGTTTTATCATCTCATAGCTCCACTGTGTATTTCTCGTGGCTACAATCAGTTCATGTCATGGAGGTATAGATCAACATTGCATCTTTAGTGGCTATACCCTTAGTCAATATCATCATGGATCTACAGTGTATTTATTGGCAGCCATACCTTAAGTTCCTTGTTACCCATGCATAGCTATGCCTACATTGGGTTTGAAACACATGATAGCATTTGTTTGATGGTTGTTTGCAACTTCTACCAAGTTCTTCGACTCCATACCCTTACTTCGAAAATATACAAATCTTTTCAGTCATAAGCTTTCGTCTTTCAACTTCACACTTTGGGGGGCAATCTGTTACACGTCAAAATTCCCCACTTCGATAATGTCACATTCTCATTGTCGCACTTTTGTCACAAGTGTCATAACTTTCACATTTTCGTTCTGCATATGTCGCATTGCGAACGACACCATGGAAACACTTGATACATCCTCTAGAACATGTTGGAAGGAGAAACCACATCATTTGACAAACTAAACAAAATGTTTTGCCTTGAGAAATGGTCATCTTAATGAACCTTTGGTGGAGTGTTGGCGCTGTCTGTCTATCTAGCAGGGAGTGTTGCAGTGCTCTGTTGCCCATTCAGAGGGAGTGTCGATTGGTTGAGAGAATCATGGGAAGAAATTCCCCTTATATTTAAAGACAACTAGAGATGATTTGAGTTGGTTTGGATCAAATCCAAGCTTTAGACTGCATCTAAGGGAGATTCCACAACTAATGGAGTCATTTCCTGAACTTGATCCAAATATAACCAAGGTGGTTGAGCCTATCAAATGCCATAGAAGGAGGCATTCCCATGTTGAAAAGGAGGAGAATAATCACCAAAAGTATTGTCATTTTGATCAT
The DNA here is from genome assembly GCA_032191745.1 of Picea mariana. Classification (NCBI taxonomy): domain Eukaryota; kingdom Viridiplantae; phylum Streptophyta; class Pinopsida; order Pinales; family Pinaceae; genus Picea; species Picea mariana. The sequence continues at coordinate 420,030 of JASDQU010100389.1, forward strand.
GGATCTTTCGAGCAAGGTGTTGGACAAGGAAGACTTGGAGAGGTTGTTACAACTGCATCTACATATTGTAAGTAACTTGTAATGTTCTAATTAATATATGCTTGGCCTATTTCCTTCAAGTTTGTGTATTGTTTCATATACTTGTCTATTATGGATAAATTTAGTTTAAACTAATCTTGATAGAGTAGGAAGTGTGTGTTTTCTTTGTTGTTCATTGGATTGCAGATATCAGTAAGGAGCTTGGAGATCAAGTCCAGCCTAGATTAAGCGAGGACAAGCTTTAGAAAAAAGGCACATCATACTTTCTTCCTCTTTTTCCTTTGACTAGTTTAACTACATTTAAAGGGATGTTAGTATCCATTTGCATATTTCTGTCTTGGTAGTAGGGGTCTAGAATCCAAGAGAATATTCACCTATCCGCAAGGGAATTTTCCTATAATAGAGGATGGTACCCAGGGTAAACCAAATTTTGTAGAAAGTCGAGGCTTTCTCGATAACTTTCTCATTTAAGAGACAATCATGTCACTTGCAGAAATTGAACCTAGGTGGGTGGAAAACACTCCTCAACACAAAACACTCGGGATAAACCCAATTGACAATCATAAATCAAACCTATGAACAATGATCAATTCATTCATTTGGGTCTCATTAATGGGCATGTGTTGCAATATTTCACTTGGAAACCAAGTGTTCCTGTACTTATAGTAATGAATGACTCAACAAACTAGTGAATTCTTATTATTGTAGATTAGCTTAACAAACCTACAATACAAAGACAAGGTACCATTGAAGCTAGTGTTCAAATCAGTCCACAAGGCATCAGTCAAACTCTTGCAAGATGCTACTAATCTAACCTTGAATTTACTAGCCAGAAAGGTAAGAAATAGAATCTGTAAATTAAATTAAACACACATAATTAATGATGAATCTCTGTAGTTACACTCATAGTTTATATGTTAAGTATAACAATTCTTAATGGTAGTGTTGCGCTTTGCATCCATATTACTTATCATTATGCAAATATGACTCAAGTATGATATTTTTACTCATCTAAACATATCCATTTAATCACGTTGGGTATGTGTTATATTCTTTGCACGAGTAGCAATGTCTGAGTGTCTGCGTCGGGCGCGCAGGGGGGTTCGGGGGCAGAGCCCCCGATTTTTTTTTCCCTCGGGAAACATGTCACATATTTAGGTGGTTTTCGGCAAATGGTTTTTCCTGATGGTTTTCTATTTCTGGTTAGGGAATTAGGGTTGTGGACTAATCCAGGTCATTGGGTTAGGGATTTGGATTCCGTTGGCTCCTATATGTATATTGTATTGTAAACAATGTATCACTATGAATGAATATAAAATATGTTGGTTTCCCCGATTTGGGTTTCCAGGGGAAAAATCTCTGTGTAATGTTTGTATTTGCCATTGTATCTTTTCTATTGTTTTACTGAAAATCTGTTTGTAGTAAATATTGTACAAGGTTAGAATCTACATTTGGTATCAAAGCTTTGTTGGCTTGAGGGGGATGCCTTTGTGGTCAAGGTTTTGGCTCGGTACTATGATAAGCCTTGTTACAGTGGGAGATGTATGGTATTGATTTTTCAAGTGAAAAGAAATGGTAAGCAATTCGAAGATGGAGATCAAGAAGTTTAATGGGCAAAGTTTTGAGCTATGGAAGCTCAATATGGAAGATTTGTTGGTGGACAGAGATCAGTGGATCGTGGTAGATCCAAGTACTGCACCTATAGGAACTTCAGTAGATGTCTGGAAAAAGTTGGATTGGAAGGTAAAGAGCATAATCCGATTGTATTACTGAATGTGTCAGAGGAAGCTACAACCAAGGATTTATGGGATAAGTTGGGGAAGTTGTATTGGTCTAAGTCCTTAGTGAATAAACTATTCTTGAGAAAGAAGTTGTATAACCTGAGGATGAGAGATGGAGACTCGGTGGCAGAGCATTTGAACGCCTTCAATACTATGGTAAGTCAGTTAGTATCTATTGAGATTAAAATTTCAGATGAAGATAAATGTATCAGTTTAATGTGTTCTTTACCAGACTCGTGGGATAGTCTGGTTGTGGCCATAGGAAGTAATACAACTTCCTTGAAGTTTGATGAAGTGGTCTCATCTTTGTTGTTTGAGGAGATGAGAAGGAAGAATATGGAAGGATAGAGCCCAGACACGTTATTTGCAAGAGGACGTACCCAGGAAAGAAATAGATCTAAGTTCTCAAGTGGGAGATCTAAGTCCAAGGGTAGATCTAAATCTCCTAGAAAGTTTGTAAGGGTATGTTGGAGATGTGGAAAAGAAGGGCACTACAAGAAGCAGTGTAGATCCAAAGTTGATAAAAAGAAGGGATCTGAATAATATCCTTCTACAGAAGAAAAGACCTCCAAGGAAGAAGGAGGGTATGTGTACTTGGCCTCTTCAAGCACACATGTAGATCATGAGGCATGGTTGGTTGACTCTGGTGCATCCTTTCACATGACTCCCCATAGAGAGTGGTTATGCGAATATGAAAGGTATGATGGAGGTAATGTTTTCTTAGGTGATGATTCGACAACCAAAATCATAGGATGAGGAAGAGTCAAGTTGAAGATCATAGATGGAAGGATTAGAACACTGCCCGGTGTTCTGCACGTCCTAGGTTTGGCCAAAAATTTGAATTTTGTAAGAAAAATGGACGATGCAGGGGTAAACACAATATTTGAAAAGGAAACCCGCATGATGGTTTGAGGAGTAATGGTGTTGCTGAAGGGAGTTCGGTTAGGAACTCTGTATAAGCTTCAACGAAGCACTATTAGTGATGGGTGTAATAGTTCCATTGTTCTTGATATTGGATTTGAAGAAGAAAGAACTCCTATAGTCTCTGGAAAAAATGTTATGCTGTGGCATCAAAGACTGGGGCATATCGGAGAGAAGGGTCTTCGACTACTACACAGTAAAGGTATGGTTGAAGGTATGTCTAATTGCTCTCTAGATTTTGATTTCTGTGAACATTGTCTATATGGGAAGCAAAATCGGGTAAGATTCCCCTCTAGTGCAACGAGGGAAAAAGGAATTTTACAGCTAATTCACAGTGATGTTTTTGGACCTGTGTCGATCCCATCATTGGGAAAATCTGTGTACTACGTCTCATTTATTAATGACTTCTCAAGGAATACTTGGACATATTTCCTCAGGAAGAAATTGAAGTCTTTGATAGGTTTAAAGAGTTTAAGGCTCTTGTTGAGAATCAAACAGAGAAAACAATTAAGGTGTTGAGGACAGATAATGGTAGAGAGTTCCGCGAGAATGAAGTTGAACAATTATGTAAGAAGTGTGGTATAGCAAGGCATACGACTACTCCATATACACCTCAACAGAATGGAGTTGCAGAAAGGATGAACGCGATGTTGATAGAAAAAGCAAGGTGCATGCTCAATGGTACCGGGATAGGTACTGCATGTTACCTGGTCAACATATCACCCTCATCAGCATTGGATGACAAGACTCCACAAGAGGTATGGACTAGTAATGAACCTTCTCTCACACATCTCAAGGTATTTGGTTGTGATGCATATGTTCATGTTCCAAATGAAAACATGAGTAAGCTAGATAAGAAGGCTGAAAAGTGTATCTTTATTGGATATAAAGATGGTCCCAAAGGTTATAAGCTTTGGAACCCAGAAAATAATAAGGTAGTGTATAGTCGAGATGTGGTATTTAGAGAAATGAAGGATATTGTTAAACATGAATTCATACTAAGTAAGGAAGAACCAGAGAAGATAGAGTTTGATTTAAAGGATGATGAATCTGACTCTACATAAGAACATGAATAATAATAAGAAGATCCTCATACTCTAGTATTGAGGAGTTTGGTTCGAGAAAGAAGGCTACCAAAAATGTATACTCCAACTGATTTTCGTTCAAATTTTGCTTTGTCTATTACTGACGATGATCCTAGAATTATCAGGGAAGCAGTGAATTCAGAGGATGGAAATCTCTAGAAAAGGGCCATGGACGAAGAAATGGCATCTTTGGATAAGAATGAGGTTTGGGATCTAGTGGAGTTGCCAGGTGGAATAAATCCCATTGGCAACAAATGGGTATTTAAAAAGAAGCTAAATGCAGAAGGAAAAGTGGAGAAATACAAAGCTCGGTTAGTAGCAAAGGGTTATTCCTAGGTTGAGGGAATTGATTTTGGTGAGATTTTTTCTCCTATTGCCAAGTTAACCTCTATTAAAAATTTGTTATCTGTTGATGCTGCATTTGCTTTTGAATTAGAACAAATGGATGTGAAGACAACATTCCTACATGGGGATCTGGAAGAAGAAATCTATATGAAGCAACCAGAAGGTTATGCTGTGAAGGGAAAGAAGGAGTTAGTATGCAAGCTGAAAAAGTCCCTGTATGGTTTAAAAAAATCACTAAGGATGTGGTATAAAAAATTTGATACTTATATGTTGGGACTTGGATTCACAAGAAGCAAAGGGGATCACTGTGTGTATTTTAAATTAATTGACGATCATTTGATTTATTTGGTCTTGTATGTGGATGAAATGTTGCTGATAGGAAACAACAAGGAGATTATCCAGGATGTGAAAACTTAGTTGTCCTCTAAATTTGACATGAAGGATATCAATGCTTCAAATTTCATTTTGGGCATGGAAATTAAAAGAGATCGGAAAATGAGGAAACTCTGGTTAAATCAGAGAAAATATTTTGAGAAAATATTGCAGAGGCTTAATATGCAAGAATGTAAACCGGTCAATGTTCCTATTCCTGTTGGTGTAAAGTTATCTGTGGATTAATGTCCCAAGACACATGAAGAGGAGGAAGACATGTCTCATGTTCCATATGTGAGTGCAGTTGGCAGTTTGATGTATGCAATGGTCTGTACTAGATCGGACATTGCACATGCAGCGGGAGTTTTGAGCAGGTATATGTCAAAACCAGGGAAGGAGCATTGGACATCAATAAAAAGGGTTTTCCGATATTTGCGTGGCACTGCTAGCTATGGATTGTGTTACAAAGGAAGACCGGGATTGGACAAAGTGGTAGATATACATGGCTTTGTGGATGCAGTCTGGGTTGGAGATCTAGATCGTAGGAGATCTACAAGTGGGTATGTGCTTAACCTCTTTGGAGGAGCAATAAGTTGGATGAGCAAAAGACAGGTTGTAGTGGCATTTTCAACTATAGACGTTGAATACATGGCAACCATTCATGCAAGTAAGGAATCAATATGGTTACAAAGATTGTGTTCAGGTATTGGGTTGGTTCAACAAGCTGTAAGGATAGAATGTGACAGTCATAGTGCATTTTTTCTTGCGAAGAACTCGACTTATAATTCAAAGACAAAGCATATTGATATTCAATATCACTTTGTGAGTGACATGATTGAAGAAAAGAAAGTATCGCTAATGAAGGTGGATACTTTGAAGAATGTTGCAGACTCATTAAAAAAATCTATGAGCACTGAGAAGTTCTCTTGGTGTAAAGGATCCATGGGCATTGTAGACTATGTAACCATGTATCCCCTTGTATGCAAAGAAAACAACAAGTGGCAGAATGTTGGGTATGTGTTATATTATTTGCACGAGTAGCAGTGTCTGAGCTAGGTGCGCAGGGGGGTGCATCCCCCCGAGCGGGGGTTAGGGGGCAACGACCCCCAATTTTTTTTATGCCTCGGGAAATGTGTCACTTGCCTCGAGAAAGGTGTCACTTGCCTTGAGAAATGTGTCACTTGCCTCGAGAAACGTGTCACATATTTAAGTGGTTTTTCAGCACATGGTTTTTTGCTGATGGTTTTCTATTTCCGGTTAAAGAATTAGGGTTGTGGACTAATCTAGGTCATTGGGTTAGGGTTTTGGATGTTGCTGGCTCCTATATGTATATTGTATTGTAAAGAATGTATCACTATGAATGAATATAGAATATGCTGGTTTTCCCGATTTGGTTTTCCAGAGGAAAAATCTCTATGTAATGTTTGTATTTGCCATTGTATCTTTTCTGTTCTTTTACTGAAAATTTGTTTGCAGTAAATATTGTACAAGGTTAGAATCTACAAATCAGAGTGGAGTGTAATCAATTATCAGTCTCTTATATTTGATCTCACAAATGATTTGAAGTACCCTCTTTCATCTGAAGTGTTCCCATACTTATAATAGTGATTGATTCAATTCTCAAGAAGATGTTGATGACTGAAATAATTCAAAGTGGATTAAATTGAATTGATAGAAAAGAAGTGTGGAACATGGAACAACAAACCAATTGAAAGCTATAATTGAGTAATGAAACAATTCAACCAAACAAGAAATTGAGCAAACATTTGATTCATGAAACACGCTACAGGTATATTGTTAGTAAGCCGATCTAAATCAAATTAATGTTGCAGGAGATAACACTACAATACATAACAAAATCGAAATTGCAACTAAGGTATCTAGCATAATATACAACCTAGTTGCACATTCTAGATTGGTGGGCCCTTTCCAATGGTCAACGAGCTATTTAATTACAATGACAAGATCACACAAACACCATTAACCATAACTACAATTTGTATTAAGGAACACTGCATCCAATCTATAGAATTTGCATTAGTTCACTCATATCGTACTATGGTAGCAAATAACAACAAATTGCACAAGTTTTCCAAAGCTTCAATTCAATAGTTTCATTGTTAACATTACATTATAGAATGGATCGTTATATAGGAAAATTGCAATTAAAGATATGGATGTGATCCCTTGCATTCTCGTAGACCAAAGAATTGAAAATAGATGTGCCAACCGTGAATTTGAACCTTCTCTGATCTCGTATATCCATTTGTACAGACTTGGAAAATGCATACGAATAACATCTTAGTCAATGTGGATCATGATCTCGCTGATGCCCTTTTAACAAGAAGACATTGACCACCAGTTTGACTGAAGCCTCATGCTCACTCGGAGAAACCCGGGTGTGAACCAAGGGACACATACCATGCTGGTATCTCGGCCTTCATAACCCATATGGCCATTTTTCATTTTGGCGAGCACACATATGCTAACCAACGAGCTCAGCTACTAGAAATGCGCTAGTGGTATAGGTATTGAACTGAACAATTCTTCATTAGTAAAAGTTAGCTTAAAAACTCATTTCAATCTATTAAGAACTTCAGAAATGCAATAAAATAAGCAACAATTACCACTAAGTGCTTGTTGAAAGGTTTTGGGCTTAGAAGCATGGAAATCTATAATAATATGGCCATGTTAATGTATAAAAGTAGGATGGTAGTGGAAAAAGAGGTTTTAATTATGAAAAAATGGGAGGCCAACATCTCCCTCACACATGTGTGCTTGCATGTCCTCATGCAAGAGAATCCACAAAACTGAACAAGACTGAAAAAAAACTGAAGGAATCCCACCAATTATGGGACAACCGAACAACATTAATCAAAATGATGAAACTTCCTTTTGATCTAGTTATCCTTTCACTTTGTCTCCTATGTGATGGCGGATTGGAGTTAATAAGCCTCTTATACAACTTCTTTTTTTCATACTTTAGTTTCTTATTTTTTTCTTGGAGCTTCTGGCTTTGTGTTTTTAATTGTTCATTCTCCCCTTGTAGACATCTATTCAAGATAATGAATTCTTGTACGTCCCGCTTCAATTTCTTGATTTCTCAATTTCTTGAGGATGCCACCTATGTCAAGTCATCATGCTGAGATTCAATTGGTGTTGGTTCGGGTTCAGCCTGTTCAATATGTCCCATGTCAGGTAATTTTGGTGGTGATTTAGGAGGTGACATAGTTGGAGGCTTTGGGTTTTTGATCCTCTTCTTCCTTGCAGGTCTAAGCATATCTCCAATTGTTATAATATCGTCATCTTCAATGACTACAACAATTGGAGATTGCTCTAATGTATGTTTTTGATTAGTAGGGGTTATGATATGAGTGTTTTGTAAATTCCTCTGTCTTTGCATATTCCTAGTAACCCTTTGAGCTAGAGGTGGTATGAACGAAGGCTTGACTGCTGGAATGTCTTTCACGACTTTTCTTTTTCATGATATTTTTGGTTGAGAGATGAATCCCTCAGTTCCAGGGGAGCAGAGGTCTTCATCAAGACCATTTTTAACATTGTCAACACCATGTTCTACACGGTCCTCTGCCACCACATCATCATGTTGCGAATTAAACATGTTTTGACTTACGAAATTATCCCATGAATCATTTCTACTACACAATTCTACTACAATTAACATTTTCACTAGGTCGTGATGATGCAAACTTTTATGAGGATTTTTACTATTTCATTTTACTTGGTTTGACATCTTACCCAGACTTTTTCCATAAACAATAGGGGAAATTCAATTGTTCATTAGACTCAAAATGCATCAAAATATTGATATGATATTGAAAGGTGAGAGCATACCGACCTTCGCATGTCAAATAATTTTGCAAAATCACCAAAGGCTTCAACCAATCATCCTTAAGCCAGGATCGAGGTATCCCTTTGGCCCAATTCGCGTTCTGGAATGTTGGATTGATAAATCGATTGTGAGTGTCGAGCTCCATGGGTTTTTTAAACCACTTTTCCCCTTTTCTCAGTAGGCCAATGACTTGAGCTAATGTACTCTATGATACTTCCATTACCAACCCCCCTATTTAGTCTACGCACCCATCAAAACACTTGGTGAACTGTAGTGTCACTTGATTGTCGAAACCTTGAAATTTAGCAAATAATTTATGCCACCCGACTACCCTGAACATTTTGCAATATGCATTGTATTCTAGAAGAGCTTCAAGAGCATGCATTGACACTAGCTCATGATGATCAACCACCATTTTTAATCATAGTCACTGAATAGAGAGAAAATCCTACTTTCACACTTCATAATTATGTTAGGCAAGGTTGGATGGGAGATGGTTTGAACGATCAGTGGTTTTCAAAGGCCCATACAATTGGTTTTGAAAAATTATGCATGCAACAGATTTGGAATCCCTTCGGTGATTCCAAATGAGTCTTCATATTCAAACCTATAAGTGATTGCATGCAAGGTAATGGGTAATCATGAAATGGTTGGGTCTTGTTACACAATAAGGGAACAATCATAACCAACATATGGAGAGATTAGTGGGTGATAATGAATTCTTAAAATGTCATCACGAAGACAGGTGTAAACATGTGATGTATGTCATATGGATGATAGATAATGGATGATGGGATGTCATTATGGAGAATGGTGTAAGTAATGGGTAATATGAATATTATGTCACATAGGTAGAATAAGATTGGATGTTAGTATAATGGTAAGGCATGCGAGGGTAAGGGTAGGGACGCTTAGGATATGAAGGAATTTTAAATAATGAGAGTAAATGCAAATAAAGTAGTATAGAAATAGGATAGAGGAATATGGGTGAAACAACAAGAATAAGAAGAGTTGCATAATGAAATTCTCTTGTCCTTAATAAACTAAAAATAATTTAAAAGCATGCTTACCTCATAATTTGTGTAGTCACCGATACTTACATATATGTATGTTGGGTCTGAACTTTGTGTCCAATAGTGTTGGCCCTTGACCAAGTTTTGGAGTTTCTTGGTCATGTTGACCTATTTTGGGACTTCGACAACCTCTCAAAGGAGGAGCGCAAGACGAAGCAGAGATCATGGGATCTTGGCCCACTTTTGGATCATTTTTGGGTTTTTGGGAATATGTAACGGGAATGGGATGTCGGCCCATGGGTTTACCCATGTGTAGGCCTATTTTGTAATATATATATATATAGATGTTTAGGCCATATAGGGGAATAGTTGAAGTCGAATGAGATATCTATGTGATGTAGGCTAAGTACCAAGAGTTGGATCTGTGTGATCAGGGCTTTGTGCATTCGGTGTAAGACTTGTAGAGCTGAGTGCAAGTCCTTGTGCGAGACTATAGACGACTTAGTGCCATAACACAAGGAAGAAGGATCTAGCGAGTTGCACAGATATTTTGTCCTGTGCAAAGTAAGGGTTTTGATGGCTTTGTGCTTGTAACCGATTGACTAAAGACAATAAAGAAGAAGAGTTGGTGGATGTAGACCCAAGGTGGGGGTGAACCACGTAAACACTGTGTGATGTGTTTTGTGTTTGTCTTGATGTGTTTTCATGTTATTTGATAATTTCTTTGATATGTTTAGATAGATATACTTCTACTTTGTGCTTATGATATGTGAGAATATTAGATCTGATCAGGATAGTTGTGCTTAGTGCTTTATATGCTCATTCTGATCCATTTATATGCTAAGTGCTTAGATACTGTAGATTAGTGTGAATGCTGCGGTGCTCTGTTTTATCAATGAAGTGAATAGTGATTGCATAGTGCGAGACTGACGGTGCTAAGAGCTGTAATAAGTGTTATAATCACAGATCGGTGTCCTAGCTAAGGTTGCAGACACCTGAGTCTTACAACCACCCCTTCCTCTACCTTGGGTGAGACTTCATCTGCTTCACAGGTGTTGCCAAAAGGGCTGGTAGTTAGGGCTTTGTTGGTGCGCTGAACCCTGGGTCTACCCCTGTGCCAACAAATGGTTCCGTTGCCAGGACCTAAAACTGTGATTGCTGTGAACTAAGAAAGAAGAAGCTCTATGAAAAGATTCAGCCTGAAATTGTGGAAGCTCTGTGCCTTGGTGCACAGTGTTCTACTTGATCTATAAAGCTCTGTGTTGAAAAAAAAAAGAGAGGTCAGATCTAAAAGAAAGAAGCCCGATCCGAAGAAAAGAGGTCGGATCTGAAGGAAAGAAGCAAGATCTGAAAGCTTTGTGTTATAAGAAAGGTAAAAGTGAGAATTTTTGATTAAAAGAGGTAAGATCTGCAAGCCCCGTGCTTTGATAAAGGTAAAGATAGTACAATTTTTAGATCTGGAAGCTTTGTGCTTTGTAGAAGTAAGATAAGTGGAAATTTTTGTTTCTAGAGTATGGATCTAGGTATGATTAATAGCGTCTGTCCTAGTTTGAAAACTAGGGCATTAATAGATGAAAGAATGTTTGATATGAGTAGATCTAATAAGAATAATGAAAGATATGTTATACCTATGCATAGAAAGAATGCTTGGACTAATGAATGGATGCAGGATCCTAGAAATAAATTGTTGCAGGTTAACTACCATGCTCCTAGTGCGCAGTACAGAAGAGGCTGGAGATCATTTAAAAGAAAGAGAGGATTAACCCTCTATTACAGTTGCAGAAAACTGGGACATCTTGCTAAAGAATGCCCCGTGAGAAGACCTAGTTGTCTTTGCTGCAAAGCTATGGACCATAAAGTGTTGGATTGCCCCATAATGATTGCTAAGGTTGAAGGAATGAATCTGAATCAAGAAAAACCTAAGGCAACTCCAGAGGCTATAGCAGCACCCTAGGAAGAATCAGGGAAAATATTGCTACAGATGAAAGAAACCTTGAGTGACCACCGACATATTAGATTATCAGAGATATTTAAAGACAACGAATGCATCGAAGCAAGAATAGGAGACTTCGACATTGACTATGTTCTAGATGAAGAGACACAGGTGAATATCATGATAGAGAGAACTTGGGAAGCTATAGAAAGGCCTACTATGATTCCTTCATTAGGAGGATTAAGGTTATTCAGGGGAAAACTGGTCAATCTGTGTGGAAGGCTCGCTCAGATACCTATGACCATCCATGGAACTTCGACAAAGGAAGATGTTGAGATTATTAAATTTGTTGAAGACAACGCCTCGTTTACCATGTTAATAGGAAAACCTTGGATTGACAAAGATCAAGCCAAACGCAAGAAAGAAGAAGAAGTCTTGGAGCAGAAGAAACAAGAGTTAAAATATTTCAGGACCAGAAGGATCGCACACTTGATCAAAGAACAGGTCGAAGCTATTTAACACTGGAAACCCAGATGTTAAAGTTACAAAAACATTAGAAGACTCACAGGAGACTGAAGTACCTATCTCGGATAAAGAAGAGGTGTTACCCCTGAGTCCTAGGAGAGAATCTGAACAACGTGAAGTAACTAAGACCACAGAAGATAAGAATCAGAGTGGAAAATGAACTACCAAGACGAAGCTCACTGGAAACAGGGCTAGAAAGCAAAGTAAGAAGAGAGCTAAGTTGTAGAAGGTTCCAGAAGGAACTTCATAGACAAAAAATTTACAGAATTGGAGCTTCGCCCATATATCAGAACAATGACACATGGCACTTCGCCATGGCAAAGCAATATAGACGTTGGGGATATTATAACCATTTGATCGACGCTCTGAACATTCAGAGAGGCAATAAAGGTCCATCATCAGACTGTTAGACCGTGCCATAACGGATCAAACAAGAGTTAATGAAGGCCCATAACCTTTGCAAGCAAACCGTTTCCGAGTTGCCTACTTATCCCGTCGCGCCATGCATGGAGAACACTTTTCCTAACTGAGAATTTGAAGCCCACAGACTAAGCGAATTGTATACAGTGAACATTGCGCCATTGCTGTTTGTTCTGGTGACGAATCTAAGATCATCGTGATCCCGAAAATTTTAATCTTGAGCACGTATGTCCGATGAGCTCACCACAGTTGAAGAATCAGTAACGAAAGTTCTCCTCGACTTAATGACTGAAAGAGTCATGTCAGAGAGAGGAGTGTCTACAGGTGTACAAGCTTCTTTGATGAGAGGATTGTCGGCCTTTTCGTCCACTGCTCGAGCCATTCCATCCCGACCAGTAGATGAAAAGCGAACTAAGCATAGGGATGATCTCACAAATGCTAAGTTAATCCCGAGTATACTACCCACCTATCTACCACCTCTAAGCGGCGTGATCAATCAAGATAGTGTGCCCAGAGATTTTGAGTACACTTTGGTCACTGCGTACCTTCCGAAGGGGATACACATAGTGTGCGTAAACTAGGATAAGATCACAACGTTGAAGTTTAGTGACTTCAACCTTGGCGATAGAAAGGTTTATAGCATGCTCGCCCCACATAAGTATCTGACCAGAACAAAAGGAAAGAATTCAAAGATAATTCCTCAATCATGGACCCATAATGTCGCACAGTCCACAGTCCTCAACGTTATGAAGATCCTGCACTTCAGTAGGCACCAAGAAGTGAATGCATGCATCAAGCTGCTACTGTCCTACTACCATGGCAGATATTTGTGGCTGAACCAACGTATCACAGTGGATATGACGTTGATCAATCATATCATAGGGCTAAGCATGCAAGTCCTTGACCCACAAGAGTTCTACCCCGAAAATACCACGGATCACGCTCTTGCGTAGAAGATCAAAGACACCTACGATGATGTAGATAAGGGCACACGAGGCTACAAGGTAGCTTCTATCCAAAGCGACACAGTGCGCCTCGCTTGCCAATTGGTCACAGGAAAGTTGGTGCGAAAGAATCGACCCACCTAAGTCACAGGGTTCGTAGTTGACCTCGCAGGGAAGTGCGTAGAAAAACTTCAGATGAATTGGGCGTAGTACTTGGTAAACCAGTTGGAGCGCAACTGCAGGGAAGCGCAGGATCAAGGATACGAGTCCCACTTCAATTGGCTTCTCATACTGGTCGCTTTCATAGCATGGGAGATGCCGGAAGGTGCGACCTTCCCAGACATCAAGCTGTTTGAACCTCTGGCCGTGAAGTTCAGTACACTGTGGTACTTGAATGACATGAATAAATAGTGGTAGTCAAATGCCATGTTCCACACATATTAAAACCAGTTGAAGACCGCTATCCAGTTCGAGACTTGTATAAACCTGAACACTCTCCACAGGTTCATGCCTTTGATGAAATTCAACATGGACTACCATTTCATCTATATCACAATGTGCGTTGATGAGCACAAACAACAACTGCAATCATACTACAAGTTGACAGAGGAGGATTGGAGGAAATCACCAAGGAATGGTCGGTAGACCTCCTCATCCCAATAGACCCCGCAGAGATATCTGATATTGACAGCCTCGAAGCAGCGCATGATACCCCTGGACCTAGCAAGACAAAGAAGACCAAAGAGGTCCATGATTTAGACAACGCATCTGTGAAGACCGCTTCCATTTCAGCAGAGCAAGGAGGAGATAGTGGAGAGATAGATGGTGTAGAAGTGGAACAGAAGAAAGATGAAGTTACATCGCCTATAGACGAGGAGGACCCCTCGAAGAAAAGGAAGGTTTCCCCTCTGAAACCTTCCTCAAGGAAGAAATCAAAAGCAACCAAGACCAAATTTGAGACCACCCTCACCTCAGACAACTTCGACTTCATCATCGCAACACTGAATGATGCTTCCCTGGAGATAGAAGAGAAGCAAGAAGCTAAGCAGGAGGAGGTGTTCAATAGGATCAAGATTGAACTTCAAGGAGTGCAGCAGGTACTACAGTCCAGCCGTGCAGTTTCCACTACGCCTCCATCATTGGAAACACCAGAACTAGGTAATGAGTTAGCCCAACTACACCGCATCGCGGATACAGTTGAAGCTTGCCTTCGACGAGCTCAGGAAGAAACAACACAAGCCATCCAGGATTTAGCACAAGTACATAAAGACCTTGAGGAGTAACGTAGTACCACATAACGGGAAAATCTTGCTCTGCAAATGAAATGGGATGAAGAAGAAGCACAATTACTGCAAAGCAAGGAACAGTTGCTCGCTGAGAAACTCGAAGTTAAGGAAATGGTCAACATAGTACTTCACTCTGTGACAGTTGTCGAGGTAAAGACCGAAGAGTGAGTTCCACAGTAGGTGGCACAACTTGAAGAGGTAATCCAACAACTCCAACAACACATAACAGACTTGGAGCTTCGCACTGTGCCCGAGACCCCTCAAGATGTAGGAGACATAAGGGAAGAAACTGCCCGCAGCGCAGTTGACAGATTAAAAGCTCTTTCCTGGGAGTGCAAATAGCTTAGTAATTGCAGCGCTCAGACCTACAAAAACCTCATTGAGAACCCCAAGTTAGAGGCACTGGAGTCACAACTCCAAGAAGTGAAGCAACACACAGACACACTTCAGGAGCAGCTGAAGTCCCTATCGACTGTAGAAAGAATGAAGAGGTCTCACGAGCAACGCACAGCCCAACAACAGATCCATACGATCAAAATCAAAGTGATGGACATAAATCAACGGCTCCAACCAGTGCAAGATAAGGCATGCCTGTTGTTTACAGAGGTCAAGAGCCAAGGAGCAGAGCTAGAATAGGTTGTCATCACATCAAAACAATGCCTAGAGGGGCCAGTGAACGACACAGTGATCCAGGAGTTCACCGAACAAGAGGCCACATCAAAGCAGCAAGTCGAAGTAGCTCGAGCCAAGCTCGAGGTGTTCGAGGTAAAACTAGGAAGACTATAGTGACTCGGGATGAGTCACAGGTGAGTGTTGGGGGCCTGTTGGCCCTTGACCAAGTTTTGGAGTTTCTTGGTCATGTTAACCTATTTTGGGACTTCGACAAACTCTCTAAGGAGGAGCACAAGACG
>JASDQU010100389.1:435667-448681 GCA_032191745.1 Picea mariana
ATATAGGGGAGTAGTTGAAGTTGAATGAGATATCTATGTGATGTAGGCTAAGTGCTAAGAGTTGGATCTGTGTGATCAGGGCTTTGTGCAATCGGTGTAAAACTTGCAGAGCTGAGTGCAAGTCCTTGTGCGAGACTATAGACGACTTAGTACTGTAATTCAAGGAAGAAGGATCTAGAGAGCTACACAGATCTTCTGTCCTGTGCGGAGTAAGGGTTTTGATGGCTTTGTGCTTGTAACTGATTGACTGAAGACAATAAAGAAGAAGAGTTGGTGGACGTAGCCCCAGGGTGGGGGTGAACCACGTAAACATTGTGTGATGTGTTTTGTTCTTGTCTTGATGTGTTCACATGTTATTTGCTAAGTGCTTTGATATGTTTAGATAGATCTAATTCTTCTTTGTGCTTATGCTATGTGAGAATATTAGATCTGATCAAGATAATTGTGCTTAGTGATTTATATGCTCAATCTGATCCATTTATATGCTAAGTGCTTAGATACTGTAGATTAGTGTGAATGTTGTGATGCTCTGTTTTATCAGCGAATTGAATAGTGATTGCATAGTGCGGGACTAACGGTGCTAAGAGAAGTAATAAGTGTTATAATCACAGATTGGTGTCCCAGCTAAGGTTTCAGACACCTGAGTCTTGCAACCACCCCTGCCTCTACCTTGGGTGAGACTTCATCTACTTCGCAGGTGTTGCCAAAAGGGCCGATAGTTAGGGCTTTGTTGGTGCGTTGAACCCTGGGTCTGCCCTTGTGCCAACAAATAGTTTCAAAGTTGAGGAGATCACTGTAATAAACACACTAATCTCGAAGCTTTGCTTTTGAATATTGTACAAATGGTGGGCTCTTTAACTAATACATGAGATATGTGAAGTGCATATGATACTCACCACCTCTAGACTGCTTGAAAAACTTATAAGTGAAAACCTGCCACTATCCAAACTTTTCTCATCAAATGCCAAAAAATGCAACTACAGGTCTTCCTGTACCTTCTATGAAGTTCCTGTACTAGAATGGATAAAAATATTTGAAATTAACCAATGTTTCCAATTGAAGAAAAATGGAGTTGATGTAGTCAATGCTACTGTTGATGGAGATTTCTTGATACTGTTTTTAACAAAGATGAGTAAAATTGAACCTTTGTACATGCTTTAAAACTTTGAAAATTCAAGAAATCTAAACTCGTTCCTAATGAAAATGATGAAGCGAAACTGAAACCAAGGAATGATGAATGAATGTTGGTGGATTCTTCTGCCATATATGTACATCTACTATTAAAAGTAAATGATATCATGGTGCCAATAACTGTGAAAATGAAAGTAATTGTAGCGTGAAAAATGAAGCAAGGAGGTGGAGAGTCAAAAGAAAATTGCGCCTCAAGCTTTTTCACGTGGAAGAGATCCGATCCCTCAACAAAAAACTTGCCAAAGAAATAGATAACCCCCTTTTTTTGAAGAAATTAGTCTTTTCTTGCTACCCTACATATCATTCCCTTTGTATTCACACATTGCAAACTGTTGTTAGAATCACGAACCCAATAATATTTATCGAAACCCAAATCCTGGCACAATTCTATCTATGTGAATGATTTTGTTGAAGTCAAGCATAGAGATAAATCATTGGATTACCAACCAATGATAAATTTCGTTAACCAATGTGAGACTACTCACCATTAATGCCAATGAGTTTCAAGGTGCCTTGGTACATGTTGCTAGGTACGAATAGATGAATTGGAGTTCAGTCACCTACAAAATATAAAAAATAGGGAGCATTAAGGAATTCCCACTGTCTTCAACAAGAGAACCTAGCATTAATGCATGCAAGCCTCTAGGTACTATAAATATATCTAACTTTGACACTAGATAATGTGTTGAATTCAATGGGGAAAAATTCATCAGAAGGAGGGCCTTAATGAATCCCCCATCATCTGACATGAGAGTAAAACATAATGATTTGAAGAATAGAAGACTTAGCCAACAACTGTATACAAATTTTTTATTATGGACCTTCTCGCCAGAAACCTGTTTTTCACGCAAGCCCATGTCTAGCTACACCAACAAGCTCATTTTCATGACTAGATTGATTTTAACTTTACTTATTTTTTTTTTTTTCAAAANTATATTTTTTCTTTATATATATATATATATATATAGGGGGAAAGAAAACTCAAGTAGAGGTTGAATAGGGGGAAAGAGATCCCCTACTCACAACCTCCATCTCTGACCACTGCAAAATATCATGAACAAACTTTTCCTTGGACACATGTTTGTGATACAATCTCAACCTATGACCATTCACCACAAAAGAAATATGATCTTCATCAATTGTTTTAATTCTTATTGAGCCAGTATTAAAGATGGTCTCAACCTCATATGGCCCCAACCAACATGTAGTGAGCTTACCCTTGAAATTTTTGAATCCAGAGTCGAAGAGGAGGGCTTGATCACCTGGTTTAAAGTGCTTCTTTCTAATAAATTTGTCATGCCACCTGACTCGTAGTTCCTAAAAAAGAATGGTATGTTGAATAACATCCTGCCAGATTTCATCCAACTCATTAAGCTGTACGACCGTTTGTTTTTGAGTATCTGACAATTCTATATCCATCTGCACGATTGTTCTGAACGTTCTTACTTCAAACTCAATGGGAAGGAGAACCTGCTTGTTGTACACCAACTTGTAAGGCGTAAATCTTGTGGTGCTTCTCCATCCCATCTGGTAGGCCCAAAGTGCCTCTGGAAGTCTGTCTGCCCAATCCTTTTGATGCAATTGTACAGTCTGGGTCAAAATGGCATCCAACACTTTGTTGGTGGACTCTACTTGTTTGTTAGTCCGCGGGTGGTATGGAGGGGATTTGCGGTGCTTTATCTGGTATTGTTGGGTAATGGAATGCACCAACTTTGACGTGAACTATGCTCCTTGATATGTCACAATCTCTCTTGGTACACTAAAACAGGTAAAAATATCCTCGAAAATAAAATATACAATTGATTTTTCACTAGCTTGATAAAGAGATTTCGCTTCTACCCATTTAGTAATGTAATCGATACAAACCAAAATATACCTTTTCTTTCTTAATGCAGGAGAGATTGTCCCGACAAAGTCCATATCCCATCTTTCAAAGGGCTCGATAAGTACCTGCAGCTACGAGGGCATCTCATCAGGTTGCACTGGTCTTCCCATCCATTGGCAGCTGTCACAACTCCTAACATACTTTTTAGCATTTTTGAAGAGCATTGGCCAGTAGTACTTTTGATGAAGTACTTTGTAAGCAATCCTCTTGTCAGCGAAATGGCCTCCGCATGGTTCGTCATGGCAAGATTGTAATATATCGAACATCTCGTCTTCCCGTACATATCTCCTAATGATTAGGTTTGGTCCAATATGAAAAAGATCTCCCCCGATCCATGAGTAGGTAGCACTAAGCTTGATAATTTGTTGCTTCTCTTGTGAAGAAAGGTGTTGCGACAATTTCCATGTGGCTAAATAATTTGCTATGTCTGTGAATTATGTTGAGTTAGTAGAGACAACAAATAGATGTTTGGTAGGAAAGCAATCATCTACATGATTCTTTTTACTTTCATTATGGATCCTGGAGAGAAAATATGCAACCACATTCTCTTTCCCAGGTCTATCTACAATAATGATATTAAACTCCTGTTGTAACAATAACCGTCTAGTAATCCTGCCGTTGGTAATAGGTCTATTCATTAGGAACCGAATGGCGGAATGATCAATATGGATAAAGACTTCATAAACTATTATGTAATGTTTGAATTTGTTTATAGCATACACAACAACTAGGATTTCTTTTTCCGTGACGACATAATTGAACTAGATCGACGTCATATTTTTGCTTATGAAATAGATGGCATAGGATAGTTGATTTTCCTTTTCCCCGAGGCAACTCCGAGGGTCGAGTTCGAAGCATCTGTACAAATGTGAAAAGGGAGGGACCAATTTGGTCCCCTAAGTATTGGTTTCATGGATAGTTTTTCCTTCAAGACCTCAAAAGCATTTTGATAGTGTGAGTCCCAAAAAAAATCAACATTTTTAACAAGCAATTTGAACATAGGTGCAACTATTTTAGTAAAATTTTCAATAAATATTCTATAAGAGCTATGATGACCTAAAAAACTTACTTCTTTCTGTGACTGTGGTGCTGGAAGGTTCATGATGACTTTGATTTTGGCCTACTCTGATACCTGCATATGAAATGCGATGACCGAGAACAATACTCTCAGTTGATAAAATTCGACACTTTTCATTGCTTAAGGCGAGGTTAGCTTCTCGACATATAATCAAAACTTTCTCGATGTTATCAAGTGCTTCTTTAAAAGTATCAACGTAGACAAAAAATTCATCCATATATATTTCTATTCATTCAATTAAATTAGAAAAAATACCCAATACTGCCCATTGGAATGTGGTGGGAGCATTGCATAAAACAAATGGCAAGACTCCGTAGGAAAATTTCCCCCATGGGTACGTGAAGGTAGTTTTTCCCCATTCCTCTGGTGCAATCTGAATTTGGTTATAGCCGTTAAAACCGTCAAGAAAATAAAAATATTGTTTACCTGATAAAGTGTCCAACACCTGATCAATAAATGGTAGTGGAAAATAATCTCTCAAGGTTGCTTTATTCAATTCCTGGAAATCAGCACAGATTCTCCATTTACCATTTTTCTTAGGTATGATCATAACTGGTGAAACCCACTTGCTATCAGAAATTGGGTATATAAAGTTGGCATTCAACAACTTTTTGCAGTTCTTCTTTTACAATATCTTGTAAAGTGGGGTTCATGTAGCGTTATTGTTGCCTAACAGGTTTAACATTTTCTTGAGTGTAGATATATGTATTTAGGTATCAATATTAATGCCACACATGTCTTTGTAGTCCCATGCAAATGCACCAGAATATTCTTGTAACACATGAATTTATTTATTTTTTGGTTGAGCCTAGAATTGATGTTTAAAAATTTTCCTGGGCTTATTTCAACAAGAATGATATAAGGGTATAAACTCTCTTTAATGGATGTTGAGTTTATCGGATCACAATTTTCTTGAAAGTCATTACTAAAAACATGATCATATGTGGGATATGATTAAGGATATTGCATACAATTTGTGGTAGAGAGGAATTGGTTTAGCAAATTATCTTGTTTGTTCTTTCAACCCCCTAGATTGTTTAATGGTTAAAAGAGGTTGTGAAATTTATTCATCTTCATAAGTATCCTCTACCCACAAGGAGTTTTCTACTACAAGTTTTTCTGGTGGATATAAGATAAGTTTCTTCATGGATGCTCCATTGGATATCGCCATTTCTTCAGATATACAACCAATGAAGGCATCAACTATAGCTAGCCAAGGTATCACGAGGATCAAGGGGTGACCATCCATGGTATTCTTGGGTTGAATAACCAAGAAATCCACAGGGTATTCCCAGGAGTCCAAGGTTACAATGACATCATCTAAAACACCAGCAGGCTTAATTCAAGATCTATCAGCTAACTCAAGCACCGTGGATGTAGGTTGGAGACTAACCAATTTCAAGATTTCCATACTCATAACAATAATAACATATATTGCAGCCCCAAAGTCAATTAAAGTGTTTTCTATGGGAACATTGTTGATTTAAACAATGACTATAGGGTTTTTGAGATCAACATACTTTTTCATTATAGTCCTTTCAGACATTAGTTCAACTAACTTACCTATAACTTGAATTGTGGGGGGGGGGGTCTTTTCTTTTTCTTCGAGGATTTTTAATACATATTCCCTTATAGTTTTTGCATAAATAGGTAAATATTTTATTGCTTGTCATAAGGGAATTTTCACACAGACATTTCTTAGTTCTGTTTCCAAATCGAATTCAGGCTAAACAACATGTTTTTCTAAGGCCAACCTCTCTGGGTAGGGAGGCATTTTGGGTGCATGAGGTTGTTCTTAATGTAAAGTAGAAGATGTCTGTGTGGTGGGAACAATCCTATCTTTAGGTGGGTCATCATTGGTTATTTGGCCAGGAGTTTCCTCTTCTTCAAGTTCTTGTTCAATGACAATGGTGGGATCTTTCTTCTGAAGGATCTTTTCAGATCTCATGTGTATATCCTGTAATGGCACTAGAGTGATCAAATAACTTGGAAAGGTCTGCAACTTAGCATTGAAAACGTGTTGAGTTGTTCTGTTATTTGGGTTGGGAACCAGATGTGCATGTAATTGCATTGGTCTAGAAGGATTTTGATTTGTAGGCAATTGTAATTGTTGTGGAAATTGAGGAATTGTCTATTGAGGTGGACTTATTTGTGCTTGTATTGGAGGGTAGGGTGGTGGCATAAGTGAGGAATATTTTGGATACCATGGATAGGTTGGATAGGGAATTGGAAACTATTGTGGGGCCACATTGCCATAAGCACTCCCTCGCCAACTTTGTTTCCAAGACTAGTTTTGAATAGGCCATTGGGGCCATGGCTTCTAGGGAATCTAAGCATTCCATTATTGAGGATAAGAATTACATGATGTATAATATTGTGATGAGGGATCCTATGACATGCCTTGTGTTCGTGGTTGCCAACACCTCTTTTGTGCAACTTGAAAAGATGGCTCAACTATCCCATTACTTCCTTGATAAATAACTTGAATTCCCTATAGTGAGGGGTAGCTTTTTATGTCATGGGTATTTGCACAAATAGCACAAACTTTCACATTATTTAATGGAAACTCTCTTAAAGGATGTCTCTTCCTACATTGAGCACATAAAATAGTTAAGGTCATGTTTTCATCTTCTTGTTTCTTTTTAACCTTTAATGTATCTAGTTGTGAGATATAGTACCAAGGATATTTATTTTAAAGTTTTCTAACAAATTTCCCAATTTAATCCTTGTTACTCCTTCCGTAGCATATTTAGTATCCCTTTTAAAAGTATCCCCCGTTCCCTTAGCAAATTTAGCTCTACTTTGTGAGTATCTCCTACATAAATCACAAACTTCTACAGATGGTAAGTGAGAAACATCACAAGAACCCATAAGATTAAGCACTTTTATATATCCTTCTTGTTTCCCTATCAAAAAAATAGTTCAGATGGTATCATCATTTAATGTACTCTATTTAGTCTTCTAAAGGTTGTATAGGAATCTCTCAACATAGTCTTCAACACTTTCCTCTCACCGTCTTTGCATCTTCAAGATATCATTTTGTGAGTCTTTAGTTCTACTATAATCTTAGGATTTCTTAAGACAAATAATTTTTATATCTTCCCAAGATCTAATAGTATATTCCCCAAGTCCTATAAACCATATGAAGGAAGAATATTTTAAAGTTGCACGAAATAACTTCAACTTTTGAGCATCATCCACATAATTAAAAATTCAATACAAAATGTCAAATTTAAACAAAAAGGCATCTAGATCTTCAGTAATTGTACCTCGAAAATATGGCAATGCCGACGGAGGGATGTTCTTCATATTCAAATTTGGTGTCAAGTCGAGGATGGGGAATCCATAGGTTGCCTCTCCTTCTGCTTCCAAATTACTTTTTTCCCCATCTTCCATGCTGCCAAACTATCTGAAATTCATTAGATTTGGTTTTGTGTTCTAATTTGGTGAGAAAGGTGGCTCAACAATTGGATTTTGATGGACAATAAAATTATCCTGAGTGTGTGCTTTTGGTATCCTTTCTATAGTTGCAAATTCAATCTTTTATATGACCATGCTCTGTGATAGTCCAGAGAGATTGGTAATGTGTTTTGAAGAGCCCGACTGGATGTTGAGTCAGTGCTTGGAATTAGCTCACCAATATGGCTATATCTAGCTCCTTTGTTTAGGATTCCCCCATTCATAGTTTTCGATTGTGGTATAGTCAACTATGGGGTCATTTTTGTTGCAAAACTTTCTTCCTCCTTAGAAGAAGTGCTTGTATATCTTTTAGCTGGATTAGTAGGGGGGTCCTAGTATTACCAAACAAATCACCTAGAATTTTACTTGTTGACTTAAGGAACCTACCTTTGCTATCTCTACGCCTATCCATTAGTTAACTATATGATAGAAAAGGGTTTGAAAAGACTCACTAAAGTGAATGCGACAAGCTAGAATCCTTTCAGAAATTTTGAAGCAAGGGCACTTTTGTATCTTACCATCTTTTCCTCCGCCAAATCTACAATGTAATGAAAAATCAAATGTAAACAACTAACTAAACAAATCTATCCTTCTATTGTTTTCCTTTTAACAACTCCCCGACTGATCCATATTATTTTGAGAACGACATGAAGGAAGAAATATAACTGAGATATAATAATGAAACGCACAAAAATATAGAAGAGAACACATAAATACAGTGAAACCCAACTTCTATCACTGAATAAGATAGAAAAACACTGTAGAACACAAACTAATAAAATGGGGTAGCTTATCTTTGAAAAGAAAGAGATGTTGGCTACGCTTCATTCACAAGAAGCTTTACATCACACTCCATTGCCTGCTTAAAGGGCCTCCTTCACCTCAATTATATATGAGAGAGTGAGAGGAGAACAATTCCCATGATGCATGTGGGATAAATTGGACTAAGTATATAAAATGCCATAGGCATGTAAAATACTAGGACTTCCCAGGCGGTCACCCATCCCAGTACTACTCTAACATGAGCATGCTTAACTGCGGAGTTCTAATGGGATCCGATGCATTAACGCTATGTTGTAGGCATGTACATAAGACCATTACATTATGTTTGTAATTAACAAATGAAGATGACATTACATTCCATTCCCCATCAAAAGGGTGAATGTCATGGTTTATCAAAACCACAGGCTCAAAATGGTGATTCAGTGGAAAAGGTGGATGGCCACCGAGATCCATCTAGATCACCGACAACAATGCCAAAAATGTCGAGGACAGACGACATTGTTGGCTGACACGAAAATCTTGACCCTGGAGAAGCCACTCGATGTTGTATGGTTGCGGGTGTGGTGTTGTTGGCAAATCCAACTGCTTGACAACCTCTACTAAGATGATGTTCTTTTGGCTTCCGCTATCAACAACAAAATGTAGTGGGGTCCCCTTCACGTACATCTGTGAATGGAAGAGTCGCTCCGCCTCCTTAGGATCCTCTTCTGATTGGATTGTTGTAGTTGCGACAATAGCAGTGGGTTCTGCATCAATGATCTGTCTCCTTTTATTATTTTCTGAATCAGGGTCCAAGTCAAGGTTAGAATCTTTGTCTTTGAGCTCAAGCACCAATGACTGTATTGAACGACATTCATCAGTGTTGTGCCAAGGGTTGTTGTGGTACTCACACCACTTTCCAGTGTCTTTCTTAGACTTCGCGTTACTCTTCTTTGCATGCATCTAGGATTGGCTCTCTTGAGGTTGGCCTTCCTTGCTCTGTCCATGCTTCTCCCACTTACTCTGCTGCTTGAATTTTTGCTCAATTTTGATTGCATATCGATAAGCAACTCCTAGTGAGGAGATGTCCAAGAAATCCATCTCTATTTGGATGTACCTATGTAGACCACTGCGGTACTTCAAAAGTAGGTGTCGCTCGGTGTCTTTGATATCCAACTTTGAGCACAAGGTATGAAAGATTTTGGTGTACTCCGACACCATCTGGTCTCTTTTTTGACGCAGAGTTATCCATCTCATGTATTGGTCATCATAGTTTCCGATAGGGTAGAACTCCTCCTTTAGGGAATCTACAAAGGCCGCTCAAGTGGGTTCTCTCCCAAATAGTGTATCTTCATCCGTGGTGTACCTCTCCCAATAACCTTCCCACCAAGCTCTGACATGGGGAAGGGATTTAAGGAGAGCGAAGGCAATATTTTCACTGTCGAATTTTTTTTGGACATAGTAATAAACTTCTAGCAGATTCAACCATTTTTGTAGAGAATCTGCATCTATCTAGCCTTCAAATAAGGGGATATCAAAATTGACTTGTACCTTGAAGGGTGTTGCACTTGCAAAATGGTTGCTTGTTGAAGACGCCTCAGTTGCCGCCATTGGTAGTCTTTGAAGTATCTGAGTGAAGTTGTCCATCATCTCGTTCCTTTTTTGCCCGAGGGCTTCCTCGAGCAACGTCTTGAAAGGATCTCCTGCTCTGTCATCTCTCTTTTCTTCCGCCATGGGTGGTCGCCTGGGCTAGTGAGAGTGGTTGTCCTCAAGAGAAACTAGCTAGAGACCCAAATCTCTATATCCTGACCTTGTCGGGGACTTGCTCTGAGAAATGACAAGGAACAGACTGCTCTGATACCACTGATCCAGATTATTTTGAGAATGACATGAAGGAAGAAATATAACCGAGATATAACAATGAAATACACAAAAATATAGAAGAGAACATAGAAATATAGTGAAACCCAACTTCTATTATTGAATAAGATAGAAAAACACTGTAGAACACAAACGGGAAAAATTGGGTAGCTTATCTCTGAAAAGAAAGAGATGTTGGCTACACTTCATTCACAAGAAGCTTTACATCACACTCCATTGCCTGCTTAAAGGGCCTCCTCCACCTCAATTATATATGAGAGTGAGAGGAGAACAGTTCCCATGATGCACGTGGGATAAATTGGACTAAGTTTATAAAATGCCATAGGCATGTAAAATAATGGGACTTCCCGGGCGATCACCCATCCCAGTACTACTCTAGCCCAAGCGCGCTTAACTGCGTAGTTCTAATGGGATCCGATGCATTAACGCTATGTTGTAGCCATGTACATAAGACCATTACATGATGTTTGTAATTAATAAATGAAGATGACATTACATTCCATTCTCCATCAAAAGGGTGAATGTCATGGTTTATCAAAATCATAGGCTCAAAATGGTGATTCAGTGGAAAAGTGGATGTCTACCGAGATCCATCTGTATCATCGACAACAACGCCAAAAATGTCGGGTTATTTATTTGTTGTTTAATAAACCTTGTTGTCAATCTGGGACATATACTTGTGAGTTGTAAACACATTATGTGCATGGAAAAGGGTGAAGCTTATATATAAAAAGTATCAATATAAAAAGCAAAAGTGTATTTGAATCACGAAGCAATCTAAAGAAATCAAATGAAAATCTCAGATACTTTAATCTCACATTCATAGATCTGTATCAAAATGAACAATGGCACAACATACTATGTCTAGATTTTTGATCTACGCATAACTATGTTCTTAATGGCATCTCGTTTGATCAATAAACACTTAAGATCTCAGTGTATGAAGGAATCAAAATACTTGGAATCAGAAATGAAACCTATGAACAATGATCAGTTCATTAGATTGGGTCTCATTAATGGGTGTGTGTTGCAATCTTTCACTTGGAAACCAAGTGTTCCTACACTTAGAGTAATGACTAACTCAACAAACTAGTGAATTCTAATTATTGTATATTAGACAAACCTACAATACAGAGACAAGGTACCATTCAAGATAATGTTCAAATCAGTCCACAAGGCATGAGTCAAACTCTTGCAAGATGTTATTGATCTAACCTTGAATTTACTAGCGAGAAAGGTAAGAAATATAATCTGTAAATTAAATTAAACACACATAATTAATGATGAATCTTTGCATTTACACTCATAGTTTATATGTTAAGTATAACAAGTCTTGTTGGTATTGTTTCTCTTCACATCCAGAGTACTTATCTTTGTGCAAATATGACTCAAGTAGGATCTTGTTACTCATATAAACATATCCATTTAATCAGAGCAAAGTGTAATCAGTCACTAGTCTCTTAGATTTGATTTCACAAAGGCTTTGAAGTACCCTCTTTCACCTGAAGTGTTCATGTACTTATAACAATGATTGATTAAGTTCTCAAGAAGATGTTGATGATTGTAATAAATCAAAGTGCATTAAGTTGAATTGATAGAAAAGAACTGTAGAACATGGAACAATAAATCAATTGAAAGCTATAATTGAGTAATGAAAAAAATCTACCAAACAAGAAATGGAGCAAGCGTTTGATTCATGAAACAATCTACATGTATATTGTTTGTAAGCTGGTCTAAATAAAATTAAGATGGATCGGGGATCGCGACTTGGAGAGTTGAGATGCCTCATCTCCAGACTCACGAAATGCGAAATCGCGAAAGCGCCTTATGCATAAGGTTGTGGTCACAGCCCTTGGTCACATCAGTGAGAGATGGAGGAAAGAGCTAGAGCAACCAAGCTCCATTTCAGGGATCGCGACTGGGAATGTCGAGATGCATGGTCACACGAATGCCGAATTGCCGAATGCCGAAATGCTAAAATGAATGCAAAATCCCATGGAATCAATCCAATGGTGCAGGTGAACATGAGCATGATCGAAGGGATAATATTGGTCCTCATAGTGTAACTACTAGAAACCATTGATGGTTTCTACCAGAGGATGCGAAGAGACTTCTGTGTGATTTCCAGAGGAGCTGAAGAGTTACAAGGAATCTGCCAGTGGAATGAAGATGATTCGTGGAGGAAATTGACAGCTGAATGAGGGTTGGAGCCTTTAACTGAAACATAAAGGATAAGCTCTACTAAGCTAGAGAAGACGAATAGTCTCAACTGCCAGAGAGGCTAAGGAATCTCAGCATAACACCCAGTGATGCTGAACGCGTGGGAAAAACCACCAGAGAAGCTGAAGAGTCACGATGATGATCAGGCAGAGCACTCGAGATGTGGAGGATATCAGCACGGTGTGAGTATGCATAGGTATTGCACACATTGCATGCACAAGGTGCACAGAAGCTATAAGTACACGGTACAAAGAAGAGATGGTGTTGCTGTTGCTGTTGGGTTTGTTGTGGTCGCTGTGTGGAAGGATTGAAGTGTGAGCAAGGAGGCAGAGCGCAGGAGAAGAAATACACAGTAGAGGAAGGTTGCATTGAAAGGACATGGTGCAAAGAGTATAAATGGTAGAAGAACAAACATCGCAAGTCATGTGTGCAGGAAGGCAGTGAGGCAGACAGAGCAACAAAATGCAACAGAACAGTGATGAGTCTGGTAAGCCATTGTTGAACATTATATCACTGTAATAAGTTTCAGTAGCAAAGA
>JASDQU010100389.1:450601-475912 GCA_032191745.1 Picea mariana
ATGCAGAAATGTAAACTGGTTAAGGTTCCTATTCCTGTTGGTGTAAAGTTATCTGCGGATCAGTGTCCCAAGACACATGAAGAAGAGGAGCACATGTCTCATATTCTATATGTGAGTGTAGTTGGCAGTTTGATGTATGAAATGGTCTGTACTAGACCGGACATTGCACATGCAGTGGGAGTTTTGAGTAGGTATATGTCAAAACCAGGGAAGGAGCATTGGATAGCAGTAAAAAGAGTTTTCAGGTATTTGCGTGGCACTGCTAGCTATGGATTGTGCTATGAAGGAAGACCAGGATTGGATAGAGTGGTTTATATACATGGATTTGTGGATGCAAACTGGGCTGGAGATTTGGATCGTAGGAGAGCTACAAGCGGGTATGTGTTTAACTTGTTTGGAGGAGCAATAAGTTGGATGAGCAAAAGACAGGCTGTAGTGGAACTTTCAACTACATAATCTGAATACATGGCAGCCACTCATGCAAGTAAGGAAGCAATATGGTTACAAATATTGTGTTCAGGTATTGGGTTGGTACAAGAAGCTGTAAGGATAGAGTGTGACAGTCAGAGTGCTATTTTCTTGGCGAAGAACCCTGCTTATCATTCAAAGACAAAGCACATTGATGTTCAATATCACTTTGTGAGAGACATGATTGAAGAAAAGAAAGTATCACTGATGAAGGTGGACACTTTGAAGAATGTTGCAGATTCATTAACAAAATATGTGAGCAATGAGAAGTTTTCTTGGTGTAGAGGATCCATGGGCATTGTTTCCCTGGATTGTTGACTATGTAACCCTGTGACCCCCTGTGTGCAAAGAAAACAACAAGTGGGAGAATGTTGGGTATGTGTTATATTCTTTACACAAGTAGTAGTGTCTGAGTGTCTACATTGGGCGTGTAGGGTTTCGAGGGCAACGCCCCCGATTTTTTTTTTTGGGGACGACATATTTCCGGGACGACATATTACTGGGACGAAATATTTCCGGGACAACATATTTCCGGGACCACATGATATTTAGGTGGTTTTTTCGGCACATGGTTTTTTGCCGATGGTTTTCTATTTCCGGTTAAGGAATTAGGGTTTTGGACTAATCCAGGTCATTGGGTTATGGTTTTGGATGGTGCTGGCTCCTATATGTATATTGTATTGTAAACAATGTAACACAATGTATGAATATAATATATGCTGGTTTTCCCGGTTTGGGTTTCTAGGTGAAAAATCTCTGTGTAATGTTTGTATTTGCCATTGTATCTTTTCTGAATATTAGTTTGTAGTAGATATTGTACAAGGTTAGAATTTACATCTAGCCTAAAATCAACTCGAGAGGCTTCCACTCATCATTGTGGGTATACCTCCAAGTGACCCCCATAATACGTGCAATCTCTACACTGATATCAACAAAGCAGGGTGAGTAACTCTGTCAATATCAATGTGACCTCGTGATTGACCCTTGTGTTAGAAGGGCTTCCTAGGACAAAATGTAATAAGTGGATTTAACTGCTCCCTAACTCAAGATTCTATGTTTGTTTGCAACTTTGGACAGTTATCTTTCACACCTATTCCAAATCCCTACAACTAATCTAATGTAGGTTTGCTACCAAAAAGATAAAAATGTCTAATCAATTTTTATAAGTGCTTTATTTTATGGCTGTTGTTACTCAAAAGGAAGATGGCGTGGACAATATGGTGTTTTGACTGACTCGAAAATTATGCAAAGATATGAAGATGCAATCTTTTCATTTCGATGAAATCTATGCTACGAGAAGGAGAAAACATTTATCATTCCCATATGCACGATGTCCCAAAATATATTATACTCATCAATATCAAGATTCTCAAGAAATGAGAAAAAGGTACTGAACACCAATGCACGATTCATGCCCCCCCCAAAATTTAAGATCAAAAAATGCCAAGAATCATGCAATTTTGTTACTTCAAATGCAAGGATTCCCCCAATCTAATATAAAGCAAGAAATTAAAAACCCAAACTAAAAGTTTTCTTTTAAAGCGAACTATTCAGAAGAAATCTCATCTTTCCTTAAACAATTCTAAAGAAAACACATGCTTTGTAATTGAAAGATACTCAAAGCAAGAGACTAATCCTTCAAAACCAAACAAAGCAAAAGTGGATAAAAGCAACTCAAAGGATGTCAAGAAGACTATAAACAGATCAATATAGGCTCCAAAAGTTCAATCCAGTTGTTCAAAGCAAAACTGGGCATAAAAAAAAATGATAAGACCCAATCCAAAATTTTTTACAAACAAGTTTGCAGGTTGGTAGTGTATTGCAGTGCGATAATCAAAGATTCTCGCAGGCTAAACAAAGGTTGACTGCGAGGTGTTCGCACTGGACTTAACACCAGGGTGCGAAATCAGGTGTTTCTTGCAGGCCACTAAAGGGTACAGTGCGAGAATGCCTGTAAACAAGAAAAATTTTGAAAAAGGACTAAAGTTGAGTGAATTTTCAGATCCAGAGAGTCTGGATGGATCTCCCACAGACTCAGAGACCAGAAAAAAAGCAATCAAAGCAAGGGAAACTAGACTAACTAGGAAACAATCCGATCCCTAGTATGGTCACCAATTTTGTTATCAGACTAATCGATAGGTGCGGACACTAACTGATCTCCCTAGATCCACCTAGATCTAGAACAAAAAACACCAGAACATGACGCTTTCCTTAAGTTTTAGATATTGAATTTATTAACTAAAGAGGGATAGGTGACATACCATTTAAACGCCACTTCCTCTCACCATTGCCATCCTAGCTCTGTTCCAACGCTCATACAATGATGATCCTGCAAAAGAACGCAACCAACGAAAGTGATAGTAATAGCATAAACTCAATATAAACCTATGTATGTGATCAAGGAATCATACAATAAAACACAACAAGATTTATAGGAAAGAATCATATTACTGTATCATATTAAATGTGAAAGAGAGATTACAACCATGGCCTTGATGTCATAAGGTCCCTTCTCGGGAAAAACTCTTCTCCCTTCTCCCTTCAGGAACTCAGGCCACTGAACCCTCTGAAGTCAACAGATAGGTTTACATCATTAACGATCATAGGGATGAAAAAAATAATGTGTAATAGTACCTTGCACACCAAGATAGGTATTAAAGACTCTGAGCAACATATGGTTCTAAAATACCATGGGGATCTAGATTGATACATCCAAACTGAAATGGATTTTCTAGACATCTCATCATTGGGTGCTACTTATCGATATGTTGTTAAAATCGAGCATAAATTTAAGCACAAAAAAAAATGGGATTTTGGGTATGCAAATCTAAAACAACCAAATTATGATAAGGATGACTCTAACAAATAGTCTCCCAAAAACCAGTCCAAGCCATAGGAAAAGAAGGGTCACGAAAAGACGAAGAAGGACACTGGAAAATGGTGCAAATTCCATAAAATCCCTTGGAAAAACATTGATGAATGTTGCTCAAAATAGTCATTGGTGGTAAATATAAAAGAGAAGGAGCTGAATCCTGATTTGGAACCTAATTAAGAAAATATCGATAGAAGACAGATCATCGACGTATATCCCACTTGAATTGTCGCGATCGCAACAATTCAAGCAGAAGAACCAACAGATCCTATAGAGGCAGAGCACATTTTTCATTAACATATGTGGGTGAAGGGGACCCCACTACATTTTATTGTTGATAGCGGAAGCCAGAAGAACCTCATCTCAACAAAGGTTGTCAAATAGTTGGGATTGTCAAAAACACCACACTCACAACCATACAACATCATGTGGCTTCTCTAGGGACGAGATCTTCATGTAAGCCAATAGTGTCGATTTTCATACGACATCCAACCCTTCAAGGATGAGGTATTATATGATGTTTCCCTACTGGATGTCTGTGATGTTCTCTTGGGCCAACCCTATATGTGGAAACCCATGTTGTTTATGAGTCGCGACCCCATAGTTTTTTATTTTTCAGTACGTTAGGTTAAGAATGAAGCTCATTCCATTTTAGCATTTAACCATAACCATAAATGTTGTAGCAACCAATATCACAAGAAGAAGCACCATGCACAACAACAGAAGATGTATCTTGGGAACCCTTCTCAACAAGGGAAGAAAACCTAGCGAAATCCTTTGCAAGATTCTTCAAGAGAAAGGCCTTCACCACCAAGATAAACCCTATCACACAAGAGGGTGATTCAAACCCTAGAACTCTAGCGCCCAAGAGAGGTGTGAACTTTTCCCAAAGAAGTGTACTTGCTGAAATTTCCAAACTCACAAGAAAGATATGTTTTCTCAAAGGGGATTTTAACTTTACTTATACTAACCTAATCCTGCCAATAGAAGTGTCTATTGGCACAATAGGGCCGACCTCACTTAGATTATAATATAATTAATATTAACAAGATTAATTGTCTTTTACATTAATTACTAGTTACATTAAGGTAGGGATGACTTGTACCCTTTACATTACAATTAGGGTTATAGGCATGTCTGAATCTTGTACAATATAGAAAAGGATCTGATACACCCACTAGTGCTCATACACTAGGGGCACATCCATGGGGATGTCCATATATATGACTCACTTGCATTACACAGGAGAACCATATCTTCACACGTTCACCTGTGCTCATCCACATGCACATCCACGTTCAATTTTCCTTCAATGCCTACTGATAACAACATGCATGTCTTCATCAAGCGACCACTTTGGAGGCATCTTGCCTTTCAAGGTACAAGTTAATTTTTATATTCCCGTATTTGAAGGACATATAGGTGCAGACTCCCTAGAAAAATGGTTAAATCTGCTAGAAGGTTATTTCTTTGTTCATAATTTCTCCATAAAGGAAAAGATCACCTTCTCACTTCTTAAGGCTCTCCCCCATGTCAAACATTGGTGGGAAAATTACTGGGAGAAAACTTCCATAGAGGAGTCTGGAAGATATGGGGTCGAGCCCACTTGGGATTTTTTTGTGGATGCGATCAAGGAACAATATTACCTCTGTCGGAAACTATGAAGACCAATACATGAGATGGACCATGTTGCATAACGAGAGGGGACAAGCAGTGCCAGAGTTCACCAATACCTTCCATACCTTGCACACCAAGCTAGGTATTAAAGACTCTGGGAAACATATGGTTCTGAAATACCATGGGGCTCTAGATTGATACGTCCAAACTAAAATGGATTTTATGGACATCTCATCATTGGGTGATTCTTATCGATATGTTGTTAAAATCGAGCATAAATTTAAGCACCATAAAAAATAGGAGTCTGGGTATGCAAATCCAAAACAACCAAATTATGATAAGGACGACTCTAACAAATAGTCTCCCGAAAACTAGTCCAAGCCACATGAAAAGAAGGGTCACAAAAAGATGAAGAAGGACAATGGAAAATGGTATAAATTCGACAAAATCCCCTGGAACAACACCGATGAATGTCTCTCAAAATAGTCATTGGTGGTTGATATCAAAGAGAAGGAGCCGAACCCTGATTTGGAAACTGATTAAGAAAATATCGATAGAAGAAAGATCATTGACGTAGATCCCACTGCTATTATCACGACCACAACAATTAAAGCAGAAGAACCAATAGATCCTATAGAGGCAGAACACCTTTTTCATTCACAGATGTGGTTGAAGGGGACCCCACTACATTTTATTGTTGATAGCAAAAGCCAGACGAACCTCATCTTAGCAAAGGTCGTCAAACAGTTGGTATTGTCGACAACACCACACCCGTAACCATACAACATCGGGTGGCTTCGCTAGGGACAAGATATTCATGTCAACCAACAATGTTGATTTTCATATGACATCCAACCCTTCAAGGGTGACGTATTATGTCTTGTTTCCCTACTGGATGTCTGTGATGTTCTCTTGGGCCAACCATAAATGTGGAAACACCATGTTGTTTATGAGTCTCGACCCCAAATTTTTTGATTTTTCAATAAGTTATGTTAAGCATGAAGTTCATTCCATTTTAGCATTTAACCATAACCATAAATTTTGCAGCAACTAAGATCACAAGAAGAAGCACCATGCACAAGAACACAAGATGTATCCTGGGAAACCCTTTTTCTTATCAACAAGGGAAGAAAACCCAGCCAAATCCTTTGTTATATTCTTCAAGAGAAATACCTTCACCACCAAGATAAACCCTATCACACAAGAGGGTGCTTCAAACCCTAGAACTCTAGTGCCCAAGAGAGGTGCGCACTTTTCCCAAAGGAGTGTACTTGCTGAAATTTCCAAACTCACAAGAAAGATATGTTTTCTCAAAGGGGATTTTACCTTTACTTATACTAACCTAATCCTACCAATAGAAGTGTCTATTGGCACAATGGGGCCGACCTCACTTAGATTATAATATAATTTATATTAACTAGATTAATTATCTCTTACAGTAATTGCTAGTTACATTAAGGTAGGACCGACCTGTACCCTTTACATTAAAATTAGGGTTACAGGCATGTCTGACTCTTGTACAATATATCAAGGGATTAGATACACCCACTAGTGCTCATCCACTAGGGGCACATCAATGGGGATGTCCATATCTCTGACTCACTTTCATTACACAGGACAACCAGATCTTCACACGTTCACCTGTGCTAATCCACAAGCACATCCACTCTAACGCAGGAGAATCATTTGGAGTTTTTCTCATCAAATCTGCTCCTCAGAGAAGGCTAATACATCATATTCATTTATTTTTACATGACAATGCAGCCAACACTTTGGGGTTTCACACGTTCACCTTGTGCTCAGCCACAGACATGTCTAACTCAACATATCACCTTTACCACTGGATAATCATCTAAATTTTTTCTCAACTCTTTGAATGGAGGAGATCATCTCTACCATCTAACTCAGTCTCAGGAAGGAACCACGTACCCTTCTTAGTAGATTTCTCTCAGGTTTGTAAGCTGAGAGAAAGACTCACATAGCTGCAATGAGCCACATCTCAGAGCTTTGTAAGCTGGAGAATGTCTCACATAGTTGCAATCATTAACAGTCCCTCTTAGCTAGGGAGGAATTCTTCATCATGCTAAGTCTCACATGGATGTACTCTGAATTGTGTCTTGGCTGGAGTCATAAATACTCCCTCTCAACTAGGAAGGTATTCTTCACCAAGTTAGTTTGGTGAAGAAGTCTTCAATCTGCTCATGTGTAGGAAGGTACCATATGTGTACGATTTCCCTTTTCACCATATCTCTGATATAAGGATATTTCATCTCATCGTGTTTGGATCCATCAGGAAACACTGGGTTCTCAAGGATGTTTACATGTCTCTCTTGGTTATCATCATATGATCCATCTCATGGTCAAGTAAATCTAGCAGAAGCTTGTGAATCCATATTTCTTCGCACACTCGATGCTATATACTCTGCCTCTATGGTGCTCAAGGCCACAAAGTTGTTTTTCTTGATGCA
This sequence comes from Picea mariana, assembly GCA_032191745.1. Classification (NCBI taxonomy): domain Eukaryota; kingdom Viridiplantae; phylum Streptophyta; class Pinopsida; order Pinales; family Pinaceae; genus Picea; species Picea mariana. Next base: position 458,027 of record JASDQU010100389.1, read on the forward strand.
TCAGGAAACCATGGAAAAATTCATGGTAGAACAACAACCGAATGTGTTCTTTTGGTCCACTATACTTTCTGCTCAATGTGAATCGACATATCCTGCAAACTCAGGTTCATGCTGGAGGCATATCTCAAGCCATATCCAACTGTGCCTTGTATATATCTCAATACATGTTTTGCTGTTTTCTAGTGAGTCTATCTCAGTTGACTCATGATATGACTAAGCACATTCACTGCAAGTCATGAACCAAGTTTGGTATTAAATAGATACATCAATGATCCAATCAACTGTGGATTAGTCTCGTCTGAATCATCAACAATATTTTTCTTTAAATCCATCATGGTGGAGTTTTTATTTTGTCATACTGAAATTCTTTAATATTTTCACTGTATATTTTCCTTAACTCAGGAAAATCTTATTGGTCCTCTGTCATGCTTCTTGTCCCAAGAAGTATTGCATCATACTCACATTCTTCATCTCGAATTCAGAAGTCAAGGATTACTTGTATCCAACAACAAGGCTTTCTGAATAAGTCATCAGGATCAGGCTCTCGTCGCCAATATTGTAATGATATAGATTTGGATCAACAACACTCTTGCTAAAATCCAAACTCATCAAGAATCTATCTAACTAATATAGTTTTCAACTCATGGATATTAGTATGGATGGATGTGTATTGGGTTCACTAGATCAAGTGTCTCATCATAGACAACTCCCTATGTTTGTGAGAAAGCTCTGTCTAGTATGTTTCTCTATCTTTTGCGGAGTGAGTCTAGGTAGTATTACTATAATATCTCTGAACATATCAACTGAAGAAACTCGATCAAATGTAATAATTTTTGTCTCCCTCTGAATTGCTGAAGGGGGAGAAGGTACTTGTCTTACTGTTAATCTCTATTTCAGATTCTCTGGGTTTTCTTGAATGGTTATCTCTTCTTTAAGGAAAAAATCTCTGATTGTCTCTCATAATAATCAATCAAATATGGTTTGGACTCCTGTACCAGGGATAATGGTCCAAGTCTTTGAGGGCTCTTATACTAAGGATTTGTTAAAAAATGCAATCAACTATAAAATTTTAAATTAATTGATTTACTTGATTTGTAGTCATGATTTAGTTTTAGAGGAAGTACTTTTCCTCTCTCTTTTCTTCATTCTTTTGAGGTGGGTTTGGATCAATGTCATTGTCTTCCCTTCTTCCTGGTTGGACAGTTTCTTGCATAGTGTCCATAAATATCACATCTGAAGCATTGGATTTATAAAACATATCTTCTTTGATAACCTGGATTTGATGAATACTTTTCACCTTTAATTGTTTGCCTGGAATTTCTTTTGAATTTTCCTCCCTTCTTTGTATGAAGTGCAAGAGCATGCTTTTCTTCTGAGGAATCTTCCACTCCTCTATTTCTAAGTCTAAGTTCTTCTTGAGTGCAATCTTTCCATAGACGATCAAAGGTTGGTAGAGCTTCTCTTCCACTGATACTCTAAATGAAAGGTTCCCATGATTTTGGAAGATTCTAGAGAGTGGTTAAGACAAGTTCTCTATTAGACATGATTTCCCCAATGGTCTCTAACCGTTCTTTAATATTTGATAACATCATAAAGAAGAGAGAAACTGTGTCACCCTTCATCATCTTGGTACTTTGAAGTTGGATCTTTAAGGTAGGAGCTCTGAGAGTGTTGTCACTTTCAAACATTCCTTTTAAAGCTTAATACATATTATAGGTTGTCTTCAGATTGGAAATATGGGGCAAGAGGTGATCTCTTACTGAGTAGATGATTAATTTTGTTTCTTTGACATCTTCTTCCTTTCTTAAATTCTTCTCTATATCTGTAGCTATGGTTGGTAGATTTTTAGTTGTCACATCCAAGAGGCCATATTCTTCAAGATCAATCCTATCTTCTACTAATGATCTATTCTTCATTTGATTGGTTTCTTCAATTTCTTGCCAACTGGATTTTGAAAACCTAATGATTAGGATGAATTAGAAACTTTGGATTATATTGGAATTATGACTTCCAAAAATCAATTTGATAATTTCACAGAGATTCTTGTTGATTCCGGAGAATGTTTCTTCAGAAACCCATAATTAATATTCTGCAGGAAATTTCGGCACCCTAGAAACCCGAGGGTCAAAAATCAAAATTTCTCAGAATTTCATTTTGAGATCTTTTGGAGATGCACTGGAAGAGGCCATACTCTTTTATGCCAAAAGTTTCCCCAGAATCCAAGTATTAAGGGCTGAATCACCACTAAAAGGAAGGCCGTACTGAATTTTATGGAAACCTTAAAAGGGCCATACGGTTCTACAAAGGGTGAGCTGAGACTTGGTGGATGCTTTTGCAATGGGTTCTTTCAAGAATTATGCTCTGATACCATGTTGATTTTTCAATAATTTAGGTTAAACATGAAGTTCATTCCATTTTAGCATTTAACGATAACCATAAATGTTGCAACAACCAAGATCACAAGAAGAAGCACCATGCACAAGAACACAAGATGTATCCTGGGAAACCCTTCTCAACAAGGGAAGAAAACCCAAACAAATCCTTTGCTATATTATTCAAGAGAAATACCTTCACCACCAAGATAAAACCTAGCACAAAAGAGGGCACTTCAAATCCTAGAACTCTAGCACCCAAGAGAGGTGCACACTTTTCCCAAAGAAGTGTACTTGTTGAAATTTCCAAACTCACAAGAAAGATATTTTTTCTCAAAGGGGATTTTACCTTTACTTATATAACCTAATCCTATCAACAAAAGTGTCTATTGGCACAATAGGGATGACCTCACTTAGCTTATAATATAATTAATATTAACTAGATTAATTATCTTTTACATTAATTACTAGTTACATTAAGGTAGGGACGACCTATAACCTTTACATTACAATTAGGGTTACTGGCAGGTCTGACTCTTGTACAATATAGCAAAGGATATGATACACCCACTAGTGCTCACCAAATAGGGGAACATCCATGAGGATTTCCATATCTCTGGCTCACTTTCATTACACAGGAGAACCGGATCTTCACACATTCACCTGTGCTCATCCACATGTACATCCACTCTACAGATCTTCTTTCCCACTGCCTCACACATGAGATTCATCTGGAGTTTTTCTCATCAACTCTGTTGCTCAAAGGAGGCTAATACATCATCTTCATTTATTTTCACATGAATATGCACCCAACACTTTTGGGTTTCACACATTCACCTTGTGCTCAACCACATGCACATCTAACTCAACACATCGCCTTTCCCATTGGATAATCATCTGGATTTCTTCTCAACTCCCTGAATGGAGGAGGTCATCTCTATGTTCCAGCTCAGTCTCAGGTAGGAAACATGTACCCTTCTTAGGGGCTTTCTCTTAGGTTTGTAAGTTGAGAGAAAGACTCACATAGCTGCAATGATCCACATCTCATAGGTTTGTAAGCTAGAGAATGTCTCACATAGCTGCAATCATCAACAACAATGTCATTGTTTCTCTGGGGGGTCATCTCTATAGAATAACATAGGTAGTTCCAAATACTATCCCACCTAAACAATGCCGCAAGGTAGTATCTCATACTACAAAATTCAGCTTCTTCACGGTCTGTTCAAAAGGTGAACAAAAGAACACCACATCCACTCCATCCTAGTCCAATCACCTTCTTTCCAACAGAAGCAAGTCGAAAATATTGAAGCAAAGCACAATGATTCTTTCTCAACATAGTCATCTCATGTAACTAGACTGGTTAAAAAGGTCCAACCCTTCCAGCCATATATTTTTGACAACCTTTAACAAACCAAGCAATGCGACATCTCCAACAAGGAAAACAACTTACCAAGATTTAGACTCAACAATCGCTTTCCCCTCTCCCCTAGGAAATAAATGCAATGGATACCATTGCTTCCTAAGGAGGTAGTATTGATATAGGTGGATATCGATGGAAACCCACTTGTTCCATGGGCTTGAAAAACAATTTTTCATATTGGCATTTTTCGACAGTTTTTCGAGTTCCAAACTTCTGGGGCCATTTTGAGGCCCTGAACGACGTTTTTTGGGGATTGGGGTCCCAAGTGAATATTAAAGAAAATAACGTAGGCTAGTTGAAAATACTTATTCTCGATTATACCTTTCCAACGATGTATTGAGCGCCCCGAACGAATATCGTATGCAAATGTTATGCCCTTGGGAAGTTGATGTATGAACTACCCCCATCGGGGCCCACAAACCTTTTGGATTTTCATCTTCCGGGGTTAGGGTTTTGGATTTTACTTATGTTAAAAATTCCTTTGGAGCCTCATTGTAACAATCATACTCTTGTGAATGCGAGTAACTATCACATCTCTTCTCAGAGATAATCTACCACCATTCTAGCAAGTCTTTCACTCTGTATTTTTACAATCTCTGTACATTTCTTTCATTAATAGAAATCGTGTATTATTGTATTTCTCTATTTCTGGAAATATTTATATGTATTTCATTGTAATATCTATGAATTTATTTTTTTCTAAAAAATAATCCAGATTAGTTGTATTGGAGCAAGCTTCTCTTGATCATTTTTCAGTGCATGTCCCTGATGAGGTCCGAGTATAGAAAGTTGGGTCTCGAGCTTGTCTCTCTTGATGAAAATCAATCTCACACGCCCAAGAAAACCTCCATGGCAGAAGAAAAGAAAAACGATGAAGAAAAATATTTTATTAATTTGTTGCTTGAGCAAGCTCTCACGCGACAGAGGGACAAAATGATGGAGAATTTTCCCACATCCTTCAACGCCTACCAATAACAGCAGGCGCGTCTTCACCAAGCGGCCACTTTGGAGGCACCTCACCTTTCAAGGTGCACGCTAATTTCAATATTCCTATATTTGAAGGATAGATAGATGCAGATGCCCTGGAAAAATGGTTAAATCTGCTAGAAGGTTATTTCTATGTTCATAATTTATCTGACAGGGAAAATATCACCTTCACACTCCTTAAGGCTCTCCCCCATGTCAAACATTGGTGGGAAACTTACTGGGAGAAAATTTCCATAGAGGATTCTGGAATATATGGGCCGAGTTCACTTGGGATTTTTTTATGGATGCAGTCAAGGAACAATATTACCATGTTGGAAACTATGAAGACCAATACATGAGATGGACCACACTGCATGAAGAGAGGGGCCAAGAAGTGACAGAGTTCACCAATACCTTCCATACTTTGCGAACCAAGATGGGTATGAAAGACTTTGAGTAGAATCTGGTTTTGAAATACTGTGGGGATGTACACAAATACATCCAAACTGAAATGGATTTTATGGACATCTCATCATTGGGTCCTGCTTATTGTTATGCTGTTAAAATCAAGCATAAATTTAAGAACCAAAACAAATGAGATTTTGGGTCTGCAAATCCACAATATCCAAAGTATGATAACGATGACTCTAACAAACACCCTCTCGAAAACCAGTCCAAGCCACAAGAAAAGAAGGGTCACAAAAAGACAAAGAAGGACATTGGAAAATGGTGCAATTTCCACAAAATACCCTGGCACAACACTGATGAATGTCGCTCAAAATAGTCATTTTTGGCCGATATCAAAGAGAAGGAGTCCAACCCTGATTTGGAACCTGATTAAGAAAATATCGATAGAAGAAAGATCATCAACACCAATCCCACTTCTATTGTCATGACTACAACAATTCAACTAGAAGAACCAACAGATCCTGAAGAGGGGGAGCACCTTTTTCATTCAAAGATGTGGGTTAAGGGGACCCCACTACATTTTATTGTTGATAACAAAATCTAGAATAAACTCATCTCAGTAGAGGTCATCAAATAGTTGGGATTGTCGACAACACCACACCTGCAACCATACAACATCGGGTGGATTCTCCAGGGACGAGATCTCCATGTCAGCCAAAAGTGTTGATTTTCATGTGACATCCAACCCTTCAAGGATGAGGTATTTTGTGATGTTTCCTCGCTGTATGTTTGTGATGTTCTCTTGGGCCAACCCTATATGTGGAAACACCATGCTGTTTATGAGTCTTGACCCCACAATGTCATTGTTTCTCTGGGGGGTCATATCTACAAAATACCAGAGGTAGTTCCGACTACTGTCCCAACTAAGTAGTGCCGCAAGGTAGTATCTCATACTACAAAATTCATCTTCTTCATATTCTATTCAAAAGGTGAACAAAAAAACAACGCAACCACTGCAGCCTCATTCCAAGAACCTTCTGTCCAAAAGAAGCAAGTCAAAAATATTGAAGCAAAGCACAAGGATTTTTTCTACACACAATATTCTCATGTAACCAGGCTGGTTAAAAATGTCCAACCCTTCTATCCATAGGGTCATGATAGCCTTCCAAAAACCAAGCAGTGGAACGTCTCAAACAAGGAAAGCAACTCACCAAGATTCATATTCAACAAGCACTTTCCCCTCTCCCCCAGGAACTCAACGCAATGGAGATCATTGCTTCCTAAGGGTGGATGATTGATCTAGGTGGATATCAGTGGCCACCCAACTATTCAATAAACTTGAATTTTTTTTTTCCATCTTGGCAGTTTTTCGAGTTCCAAACTTCCAGGGTCGTTTTGAGTCCCTAAACAACGTTTTTTGGGGATTTGCGGCCCAGGTGACAGTCAAAGAAACTAACTTGGGTCAGTCAAAAATCGTTCTTCTCAGTTAGACATTTCCAATGGTGTATCGAGCACCCCAAACATAGATCGTATTCAAATGTTCCGCCCTCAGGAAGTTGACGTATCAACTACCCCCATTGGGGCCCACAAACCTTTTGGATTTTCATCTTCTAGGGTTAGGGTTTTGTATTTTACTTATGTTAAAAAGGCCTTTGGAGCCTCATTGTAACAATCATCTTCTTGCAAATGCGAGTTGTTATCACTCCAAGAGTCACTCCCAGGCTGCAAATGAGAGTCAGCTTGGTAACATAGAAATAAAAATGCTTGATTGGTTTTGTGGATTAAGAAGAAGAAAACAAGGAAGGGAAAGAATAGTAAGCTGTTGTAAATCAATGATGGACCATTGGGCTATGGAGTCAAGCAACCACCCTTCTCATTAAATGCAATCAATATGCATATCAGATAAAGTTTTATTGAATAGAGGAAGAAAAATATAACACAAAGAAGAACATCCATAAGGTAAAGATCCTCTGTGCATAAATGAATTCAAGGTACTTGAATATAAACAATGCTTAATAGGAAAAATACATCAGATCCTCAGATGCTCAAGAATCCATTAATCAAAGGAAACCATGATCCTCAATGTGTACAATTCATTCAAGTAATAAGACAAATTGGGAAAGAAAACAAGAGATACAATTTGATAACACATATATCATGAACCTTCAACAACAAATTTTTTTACAAAAACAAAAGCCGCTTAGGGTTACAATGATCACAGGCAAAGTGCCTCCTACAACTCTCTCATCTCTCTTGCTCATGAATACCTTCTTCTCAAAGAGATATCTCCTTCCTTAAATAGAAAATATCATCCAAATAACCTAAGGAGTTCGAATCCCATCTCCTCCATTGGATTCTAAGCCTTGGAGATAGGTGGCAACAATCAAAGAGACAAAAATCCAACAAACTGTTGATTTTTAGGAATTTGTTGGAAGTCATTAATAAATTGTTTCCACCTCATGCATGAGGCCTTTTCTGGAGCTAAATCTTATGTGTAGGTGTCCCTTGACATCTAACTGATCCTTGGGAAGTCATTCAAACCCTCCTTGACATGTGGCAACCTCCCAACAAGGAAAATATGAAAACCGTGACCGCTACAGGAAATTAGTACGCAACGCCACTGTGCAGAGTATGCAATGCCTACTTCTATATCCAATATCTCTCAAACAAAAATAGATTTTGAAACAATGAGAGAGGTTTTTGTTATTTAGAATTTTATGAAAAACAATCTCCTCCAGTTTTCAAAAATACGTTCTCAATTGTTCACAATCAAAGTTTTAAGTTAATGACTCAAAACTGGTAAAATAACTCTACACAATTCATTTTTTTCCAGAATATTATGCAACGCCTGTAGGTAGCGCCACTGTGTTGCGTCTGTGTGTTAGTTTAGGTAGAATTGTAAAAAATGCAGTGCCTTCAATCTTGAACATGTGTAGAATAATTAATTTCCTTTCATGATATCAAACCCCCTTTACTTAGATGCCTTGGTAGTGAAAAGAGGTAGTGTATTTTACCACCTAGGGAACTGGTATTTAGCAAAAATCCAAAAATCTGATAGCTAGGCCTCTTCTAGATGAGAATTCTTGTGCTAACATAGGCTCCATGGGGGATGACATGCTCCCCGCGAGATGCCAATAACTTGTAGACCTATGCCTTGTCCATCTTTAACTCTATCCCAGAAAACCTCTGTACTCGAAAACACCTTTGTTCCTTATTTGACACTGATATGACTGTATGTTGAAAACTGACAAAAAGGAAATGCTAAAAAATGAGCTTATTTCTTCCTACTTCTACTCTAATCAAGTGTGCTGCTTTAGATTAGGTAAAAGCATGCTTCCAATGAAGCCATACAAGCATCTGACTGATTTGTAAGCATCTTGATCCGGAAATGATCAATGTAGGAAACCAAAGAATACATAAATGCATTTCAAAAGAGTAGGACAACCATCCTTCAATTGAGAAAAGTGCTTTGACATCCAAGTTTCTCAGAGACTCGAGATAATTAGAAAATGGATCTATAAGACAGAAAACAAATACCTATTGCTGCTATTTCAATTGAATATTCGAAAATCTCTACATATCCTCCTGCTGATCATGGATGCCACCTTCAGATTCTTGCAAATATGAATAGGATTGTATGCTAGCTTCACTGTTGATGATAGACTATTTGGTGTCTTCTGCAGATCCAGGTTCCAACACAATACATGCGGGCTCACTGATTTGAGAAGTTGATTGTTGAATGTCTATTGTGGGAGTTTCCAGATGGCTAATTTCTATACATAGTTGTTCTTCATCAACATCTGATTCATAGCTGTCATAAATTGGTGGGCTGCTCTTCACATCGACAAAAGAGATATGCTCTCCTTCATCAAAATATTCATCAAAAATAGGTGAATAAACATGCCATTTTCTTTCATAAAAAGATGATCAATCTCCTAATCTTCTTCTTCAATCTCAGGTACTAACAAAGGATGGGAAACCTCTTGCAGGAAAGGAGAAAGATTATTTTCTACAATAGTTTCTTCTTGTAAAATAGCGAGATCGGATGCATAAGATACAAGATTTAATGGATCTAAATCCATGCAATCATTAGTACAACCATCAATCATGCCATGAAGTTCCTATTCTTGGGAATTAGAAGGAGAAAAATTTTCATGCACATCTTCATTAGAAAACTCAGTTTCATCTTCACTTTCACTTTCAATTGGATCATTACTAAGCTCATCACATGAAGAAGACTCTACTTCCTGCTGAATATAAAGCTTGTATTTTTCACAACACCCTTCAAGAAGTTTGTCAGAAGAGTAGTACCTACTGAAATGCTTATTGAAAGTTCCATGAAATTCCTGCAGCAAAGATATGTTGGCAACAGGGAGTGAATGACACCACCACCTTCGAGCATCACCATGTAATGAGTATAAGAAAACCTTCATGAGAGCATCTTCATGATATACATTCAGTCGATATACGCACTGATGAAAATCTATGAGATGTTGGGCAGGGTTATCCCCTTCATCTCCATGAAATAAAGGCAGAAAATATGTGCATTCAAAGAAGGAAGGCACATGATTAGGAAAACCAGGAATAGCTGAAAAATTGAAAGGTGCAAACCTCTGAGCCAAGCTAGCTTCCATGGCTATGACTCTCCCGTATCAGTGAAGTTGCCAACATGATCTTCTTCATGGATTGGATTCGAGTGGAGTCGCCAGGTGAATGATGCAGTCCTGATTATGTGACTAGCCCTTGTTCACCATCAAAAGTTGGATCTGATCAATGTCATTTTTCAGGGAAGATTTATCATTCATCTCCGTCCCCGACAACGATCCCAATTATGTTATCACTCCAAGAGTCACTCCCAAGCTGCAAATGAGATTAAGCTTGGTAACATAGAAATAAAAATGCTTGATTGGTTTTGTGGATTAAGAAGAAGAAAGCAAGGAAGGGGAAGGACAGTAAGACACTGTAAATCAATGATGGACCATTTGGCTATGGAGTCAAACAAACACCCTGCTCATTAAATGAAATCAATATGCATATCAGATAAAGGTTTATTGAATAGAGGAAGAAAAATATAACACAAAGAAGAACATCCATAAGGCATAGATCCTCTCTTCATAAATGAATTCAAGGTACTTGAATATAAATAATGACTAATAGGAAAAATACATCAGATCCTCAGATGCTCAAGAATCCATTAATCAAAGGCAACAATGATCCTCAAGGTGTGCAATTCATTCAAGTAAGAAGACACATTGGGAAAGAAAACAAGAGATACAATCTGATAACACATATATCATGAACCATCAATAACAGAAATGTTTACAAAAACAAAAGCCCCTCAGGGTTACAATGATCACAGGCAAAGTGCCTCCTACAACTCTCTCATCTCTCTTGCTCATGAATCCCTTCTTCTCCAAGAGATCTCTCCTTCCTTAAATATAAAATAACATCCAAATAACCTAAGGAGGTCGAATCCCATCTCCTCCATTGGATTCTAATCCTTGGAGATAGGTGGCAACAGTCAAAGAGACAAAAATCCAACAAAATGCTGATTTTCAGGAATTTGTTGGAAGTCATTAATAAATTGTTTCCACCTCATGCATGAGGCCTTTGCTGGAGCTAAATCTTAGGTGCATGTGTCCCTTGACATCTAAATGATCCTTGAGAAGTCATTCGAACCCTCCTTGACATGTGGCAACCTCCCAATAAGGCGAATATGAAAACCGTGACCGCTACAAGAAATTAGTACACAGTGCCACTGTGAAGAGTATGCAGTGCCTACTTATATATCCAATATCTCTCAAACCAAAACACATTTTGAAAAACTGAGAGAGGTTGTTGTTATTTGGAATGCTATGAACAAAAAATCCTCCATTTTTCAAAAATACCTTCTCAATTGTTCACAATCAAAGTTTTAAGTTAATGACTCAAAACTGGTAAAATAACTCTGCACAATTAATTTTCTGCCAGAATATTATGCAGTGCCTATAGGTAGCGCCATTGTGCTGCATCTGTGTGTCGGTTTAGGTATAATTGTAAAAAATGTAGTGCCTTCAATCTTGAACATGTGCAGAGTAATTAATTTCCTTTCATGATATCAAATCCCCTTTACTTAGATGCCTTGGCAATGCAAAGAGGTAGTGTATTTTACCACTGAGGGAACTGGTATTTAGCAAAAATCCAAAACTCTGATAGTTAGGCCTCTTCTAGATGAGAATTCTTGTGCTAACATGAGTATCCATCACATATATTCTTAGATATAATATGCCACCATTCTAGCAAGTCTTTCACTCTGTATTTTTACAGTCTCTGTACATTTCTTTCATTAATAGAAATCATGTATTACTGTATTTCTCAGTTTCTGGCAATATTTCTGTGTATTTCATTGTAATATCCTTGCTTTCATTTCGTTCTAAAAAATAATCCGGATCATTTGGTTGGAAGATAACCCTTAAAGGAAGATACTTGTTGGGTATAAATAAGAGAGAAAGGGTCTCTTATGAATGAATCTTTTGAGTATATTGAAGATCTATTTTTTGTGAAAGGTTCATTGCAGGTACTAATGGATGCATCAGAAATTCTACAAGTTTGAGGTAGCAAGGAATTTTGATGGTGAAAGTTTCAGAGGTTCATAAAACCATAGTTTTTTGAAGCTATACATGGGATGCAGTGGGCCAAGTTACATACATATGCAGGCTGTAGAAGGCCAGGGCACGTACATACACTTGTTGAATAAGCACAGGTCGCATATATTTGAAAATGCTAAGAAATTCTTGAGTAGATGCTAGTGCTAGGTTCCTAAAGTATGAAGCAAGTTCCCAGGATATCATTTTACATGTTCATATTTTCTACACAAGTTCTGGTATGATTATATGTTTTCTTGATGCTTAGATTTACTCATGTCATGGTGAATGCTTGAAGCATTCTTTGTATGGTTGTTGTGAGATCTAGATGTGGTATATGTTGGTTGGTTGATTGAGTGAGAAACACTCTCGTGTTTGGTATAAATCTGATATGGTTGAGGGATATCTATGTTATATGATGATGTATGGATGAGGGACATGCATAGGAATCTTGGTATGGTTTTTTTGTGATCTATTTATGGTACATGTTGGTTGGTTGTTTGAGTGAGAAACACTCTCATGTATGGTACAATTTTTATATGGTTCCTATAGATCACACCCTTGAGATACTTTTACTTGGTTGAGGGATATGTATGATGATGTATGTATGGAATAGGTTGGTTGTAGTGACTGGTTGGATTCAATAACAGGTTATTGGTGGATGTGAGAAAGGCAATAAAGTTTCATAAGTGTAGAAGAATGGATGACCTAGTTTTCTGAAGGTGTACATAGGATGACTAAGGGAATGATGCATACATACATGTGTTTTAATATAGGCAGGTCACATACACACATGGGATATAGTATAAACATGTCATGTACCTATTGGAATATTGGCTTCTATCTACAAGAAAGGTATTGTACTTGAGGATTGGATTCCTCACATCTTAGTTGGTGCTGAGATATGAAATCCAATTCTTGTATTGAGAGTTGGTTCTTTTTTCATTTGTTGTTGATAAAACCTGGAGATTGTAGTTTCCTGTAACACATAATACAAAAATATTAAACATGTATCTGGTGTTCTTGGTGTTTATTATGGTGATGGTTTATAGTTCTCTGTTATTGATGAATGCTGTTGATACATGAAAGTAGTTAAGTATGAATGAATAACATGTTTAAAGTGGTTACTAAATAAAGTTTTCAAAGAAGTGTAAAAATATACCTACACTGATTCACCCCCCTCCTCTTAGTGTGGTCGGTGTGTCCAACAATGGAATCTTTGCTTCCAAGCTTAACTATGCCTCTACCTATAATTTTAGTTGAATGATTATTTTCAAATGAAACCGATCCATCTCTTTCTTTCTTCAAAGTTAGAAATATGTTCTTGTCACTTTTCATATGTTTTGAACAACCACCATCAACATACCAATCACTTTTTCTGTGTTGGGATTGTAGAGAAAGCGAGCATTGATTATTATTTCTTTTCCATATCTCTTGTGGTTCTGATATATGACTGTTAATGTTATGCTTTGATTCCTTTGGTGGAATAGTCAATATACAATTCTTCGCTATGTGTACAAAAATGTTACATTTATAGCATTCTACTTCATTGCTCAATGAACCAAAATTGTTTTGGTTTCTGCTGTATGCTTCATAATATTTTATGGGATAACTATTATTTAAGCACCTTGCATAGTTGCTTCATCTCTTGGCATAGGTTCTGTATTTTATATTTTTATGTCCAAAATTATCACAATTAAAAGAAAGACCATAAAAGAACCTTTGATACCTAGAATTAGATGATCTTCTTTGCGATGCACTCCTTCTGAATTCGTCTTATTGAATCTTCTTTATTTCTGGAATGTTCTTCTTTGGGGGCTTGCATTATTCCTTCTCGACAAAATGTCTGACAATCTTTGCATAGCTTCTTTGTTTTGATTTGAGTTCTGTTGTATTGGAGCTTGATCCTTTCTCATTTTATACTTGATTGTATCCTATTCTAGATATTTTATTGGATGGTCTTTGAATGTTGATGATTCAATCCAATATTCTGGTGCTCTTCTATTGTATATCTTTCTTCTGAATATATTTCCTTAAAGAGACGATTTCTACTTCTAAGCTTCCAATCATTTTCTCCTTTTTTTCTAACTGAATTCAAAGTATTTCCTCAATTCTTCTATCTTCTTCTATCTGAATTTTTAGACTCATGATCATCTGCTCAATTTCTTTAGAGTTGGAATTCTAGGACCCCTCTTTAATTTTTAACTCTTCCCTGAGTGACTTGTTTTTCTTTCTTTCTTTCCTAAGTTCTTCTAATGAACTGATTATATCTTTTGTGATATCAACTTCTCCTTCTTCTTCAGAATCTTCTTCATCAACTTCTACTTCCATAGAGTAATATTTCTGAATGACTGTCACTATCACTATCCTCCTCGTATGATGAGGAACTATCCTCCTTTGAGTATAAACTTTTCTTGAATAATTTCCTTTTGTTTCTTCTCTTGTTTCCCTTTTGATATTTCTTTTCCTTTTTATAAGATTCTTATTCATCACTATATTTATTCTTATGAAGACATTTAGAAGAAAAATGACCAATACCACCACAATTAAAACATTTCAATGGAAGCATACCTTTATACTTGCCGATTTTTTTTTTTAATTTCCTTACGAAATTAGCCATCTCTTCATCTTCATCAGAATCATCACTACAATTGCAACCTAGTTTGGAATTTTTATTGTTCTTATTCTTTGTCTTCTTGGATTCCTTAAAAGATGCTTCCTTCGTGACTAGTTTCTTTTTTTCTGTTCTCATTTCATAGTCTGTAAATATTCTATGTAACTCATCCATGCTCAATGTATCAAGATTTTCTCTTTATTCTAGGGATGATATTTTAGGATAAAATATCATAAGAAGAGACCTCAATACCTTTTGAACAACCAATGAGTAATCAACTTCTACTCTGAATCCCGTAATAGTGTTAGCTATTTTTTTAACTCGCCAGAAGGTAGACTATAGTGTCTTCATCTTCCTTCATATTCAGTTATTCAAACTTATCTTTGAATATTTGAAGTTTGGCTCACTTAACTTTGGCATCTCCTTCATAAATATTTTGGAGCATATTTGAAAGATCCTTTTCACTGCAATAATTCATAACCTTGACAAATACTGGATCACCTAGATTGCTTAGAATGGTACCTTTAGCCTTTGAGTTATTTTCGACGAGTTTCTTTCCATCTCTGTCAGTTGGGGGAGTGGCTGGTCTTGTATACCCATATACAACTGATTTACAAACATCAAATCCCTGTGCTTGTAAAAAGGTTTTCATCCTTTTATCCCAGAAGGTATAGTTCTAACCGTCAAACAATAGTGCTCCAACCTTAGTGTATTCCATGATCTCATTCCAGTGGTTAGACTGGTTCTTGAAGGACTTGATATAATACCAATTGTTGGAATATTGAGATGGGGCAGTGAATTAATATCAGAACAATAAGTACTTTTAATATAAAACCTCCAATAATGTTCAATAGTCTCTTGTTGGCCCTTGAGAAAGTTTTGGAGATCCTTGGTCATGTTTTATCTATTTTGGGAATTTGATAGGATGTCAAAGCCGGAGTGCAAGTCGAAGTAGAGATCGCAGAATATTGGCCCCTTTTTAGGGATTTTTGGGTTTTGGGCTTATGTAACGGGTATGGGGATGTTGGACCATGGGTTTACCCATGTTTAGGCCCATTTTGTAATGCATAAATAGATGTCTAAGTGATGTAAGAAAAGGACGATATAGACATCTGTGTGATTGTTGTGGGGTTATTCTACCCTACGGACTAGCAAACTAGGGTTTTAAACTTGCATGCAGATCATGACCCTTCAGAAATAACTTTTAACCTTCTACCCCAATTTGAAACCCCTTTTCACAATCAAACAAGGGAAGAACCAACTAACCTCTTTATCGACGGTTGGTGTAGATCCTCCGTTGAGCTTTATCTCCTTGCTTCTGCGGCTGCTCCTTCCAAAAAGCGATCCTGCAATCAAGACAAAACTACGCGTGCATGCTATTGTTCTACTAAAGGGTTAGAGATTAAACACAAATCACATAAAACATATAAGACTCATGTGGTTGGGACGAGAAAAGCATCTCTTTATTAATCTCAATATGAACCAACTTACAATGATTACTGAGACCGACCACCGTTCCTCGATCCTGATCCTGGGCTCCTCCTCTTCTTTGTCCTCCAACTGCTTTGCTTGAATTCTCCTAAAGCTTGAGGAAAGGCTAAAGGGTTGGGACAAAACGGATTCGACAATTGGGTAGAGTTTATTTGCTATGATTTTTCCTCCTTTGAATAGTACCCCTACCCCTTCTTTTATAGGCTAGAAGGAGTTAGGGTTTTAGATGAACTCTTGGCCATGCATGGCTGGGAGTTCCAGTTAACTGACCCAAAGCTTTTCGTCCCGGCGAAAACTTTTCTGATTTTTTGCTTTGTTAGGTAAACAAGGGATGTAGTGGGCTAGCCCGCGGTCCACCGGATGCAGTAGAAGGCTAGCAAGCGGTCCACCGTGCCCAGTTCTAGGTTAGGGCATGGGTTGCTTGTTTTAAGTGGTTTTGCAAGTTTTTATTCAGCATGGCTTTGGCAAGGAAGAGACATGAGTTGGCCTGATGCCAGGTAAGCCTGTGTGGTGCATTTCAGGGTTATAATAGATGCCCCCTAATGTGTGAGGTCAGAAGAGCATCTGATGGCCGAAATACATTACCAATTCTTTACCAAGCTGTACTGATATGCTGAATGAGTGAGCCCAGAAATCAGGAATCGGGAGGTGCCGTCTGCAAAAATATCAAATGTCTCACCGAGGCGGGCATACCCATGCTCGGGATAAATCAGAACCATGGCTACCAATCAAATACACTGTAGATCCATGTCAAATAACTAGTAAGAGTAGCCGCGAACAATACACAGGGGAGCTACATCTAGAAATCAGAAAGATATACATAGAAAGTATCCATCTTTCAGAAGCTAATTTGGCCTGATGGCTGTACTTCAGAGCTCGAGCAACAACTTCAAAATCTTCTAAACTTGGGTAGGAGTGTAATATGAGTGTACAACTGCACTAACCAGAGGTCTTCGACAACTCATCGGTTATGGACTTGATAATCTTGATGATCGAACTGAAGGCTTCCTTGATTTCGAACAAAGACTTGATTGGACATTCAGGATGGCCGGGTATGCGGACAAGAGACATATTGCAGAGTGGTTGACTCAGGCTAAGTAACAAACTTCCCTTGGAAAATAGCATGACAAGTGATAAGACTCAGGCAGCATATCTGTTAATCATAAGTCTATGAAGCAGGAGGCAACGCAAACTCTCCATATGTTTGGAAGAGTAACCAAACGGTGGAGGACACAACTCAATATAGCGAGCAAATCTTCCTAAGGTCGTACTACACCCCAATGTCTGACGAATCAAACAGACAGATGTGCTTTATCCAAGGGCGACTCATAATGCTGCCAATAAAGAAAATACATGACTTCAAATTTCAGTTTAATGAGCGTGAAGGGTCACAAGATCGCTCGGCAATCTTTTCATGTTTAAAGGGTCTGAAAAGGGCTTAAAAGGAGACCTGTTATGTTTTGGGAGTCCGGAGGGTAAGATAAAGAGTAAAAAAGACCCATGCAAATGAGGCTCATACTCATATTCAGGAAAGACTATACGGACTCCCGAGCCTACTATGTTGTCAGAAACGACATGGACACCATAATGCAACCAGGAACTACCTAGGGCATCCATGTTTTGGTAAGCTCTACCACCAAGTTACAATACTTCTAGAGTAGAAATGATGGTTCCATGTCACAACCGTATGGGGTCGATCCTATATTTGAAAAAAAAGGCAACGAGATGCAATAGTGGGGATGAAATCCTACCCTATATGCTCAGGTTGATTTTTGAAATTTTTTTTATGGACCGCCCTTATGTGTATTTTTTTTTATTTTTTGAAACTCAATGAAAAGTGTCCCAATACCTGATCAAATCCCTTCCATATAACTCCGGAACCACTCAAAATGGTTTTTGGTATAAAGAAACTGATAAAAGGGGCCAAAAGGGTGACAAAAAGAGGCCAAAAAGTCTATAAATAGAAGCTGGCAGCTCATTATCACCATTGCT
>JASDQU010100389.1:479257-558622 GCA_032191745.1 Picea mariana
CCACAATGATATGGCGGTGCCCCCTTACTGATGGGGGGTTGCATGTAGTGTAATCAATCCCCCACTTGGTGAAGGGACCGATGGTGATAATAGGAAACATCAGAGCTGGATGTTCTCTCATCTTCCGTGAGAAGATTTGGCACAGATGGCACTTCTTGACCGACTCAACACAGTCTTTGATAAGCGTGGGCCAGAAGTAACCTGCTCGTAAGATTTTTTGGGCTGTTGCCAACCCGGATAAGTGACCGCCACAAGCTCCTGTATGACAATCGTTGAGCACTAGGATGGCCTCCTCATGAGTGAGACATCGACGCAAGATACAATCTACACCTCTCTGATACAAAGTATCATTGAGTATAAGATAGTTCTTGGCCTGATGGAAGATCCGCCGACGCTCATCACGAGAAGCAGAGGTAGGAGACTTCAAATTCTGGAGATAGATCAGTATATCTCCATACCAGGGATCAAACGATTCAATTAAAAACATATCCCCCCGGATAGGCGATTCCTCAGGCACAACGTCACATGACTCAACCGGAAGTTCTGAAATAAGTTCTGTGAAAACCAGTGACTTTTTGGACTTCGCTGAAACGAAATCTAAGTCAAATTCTTGGAGGATAACCATCCATCTATTGATTTTTCCGTCGATAACTCATCGTATCAACATGTACTGAAATGGATTCACGATGGATACGACGGTGGTCTTACGAAACAGAACATAGTGACGGAACCGTTGAACAACATGAACTGCTGCCAGCACAAGTTTTTCAAGATGGGTATAATTAGGTTCCGGTCCTACGAGGCCTCGGCTCAGGTAATAGATCACGTATTCAGAAAATGAATCATCTTCCTGAACTAAAACCATGCCTATGGTTGACTCTGCGGCAGCCAGATATAATAGGAAATCCTTGTTATAATTTGGTGGTCGTAGCAGAGGTGTGGTTGTAAGGGCGTGTTTCAATGCGTCGAAAGAGCGTTGTGCTGCTTCGTCCCAAAGAAAAGGAATGTCTTTCTTCAGTAAACGCATGAAGCCCTTGGTAATTTCGGCATAGTTGGCAATGAAGTGTCGTAAGAAGTTCGCCTTGCCTTGAAGACTTTGAAGTTGTAAAATTGTGCGTGGGGGGGGCAACTGGACTATTGCCTCCACCTTAAGAGGATCCACCATGATCCTCGTTGTTGAAACGATGAAACCTAACAATCGTCCTGACGTAATGCAAAAGCTACACTTTTTGGGATTCAAGCGAATCCTGAAGTAGCGGCAGCGTTCGAAGATTAGTCGGAGGTGCATAGGATGATCTTTTCGTTTGTGAGAGCGTGATGCTAGATCATCGAGATAGGCCTCGACTATGTGTTTGAGGTCATGAAACACAAAAGACATGGCCCGCTGGAAAGTAGCTCCAACATTCTTGAGACCAAAAGGCATTTTTCGATAGGTGAATGTACCCCACGGACAAATGAAGGTCGTTTTGTGTTGGTCCTCAAGTTTAATTTGGATTTGGTTATAGCTCGAGAAACCATCCATGAATGAAAAGGCTTCACAACCGGCGCACTCATCAATGATCTGGTCGATGAATGGGGCTGGATAATTATCTTTCAGACATGCCTTATTCAAATCATGGAAATCAGTACAGACATGAATCGTGCCTTGTTTCTTATCGACTGGCACGGGATTTGACACCCATTGAGTCAAGTGAATAGGGTATATGAACCCTGCCTTAAGCAATTTCTCAACCTCAGCTTTGATGGCTGCTGCTTTCCTAGGATTAACTGGATGAAGTTTTTGTCGAACAGGCTTAGCATCAGGATACGTAGTGATTTCATGTTCAACTATTTTCGGATCAATGCCTGGCATTTCCTCATAAGACCAGGCAAAAACATCGCGGAATTCTTTAAACAGATCTGTGTAAATCTGAATATCTTCAGGGGAGCAATCCGCCCCGATGAAGACATTCTCTACGATGTCGGGGTTGCGGGAGATATTGATGGGTATCGTGGCAGCGATGGTCACCATATTGCCTTCAGCATAAATTTCCTATGTAGCTAAGAGGTTAATGGGACAAGGCTGATCTTCCGTCATAGTGATGGTGAATTCTCCTGCCTCGATTCGGTGTAACTCTGGGAGGAAATATGATCTGTGATGAAAATCATCCCAAGGTCTGTCCGGACCAGTCATTGCCTCGATTATAGCTTCGTCTGAAGGCAAGACTAAATCTAACGAATCGGTGTCAACAAGAGAATCCTGAGCCCAAATAGGCTCTGGAAGCGGATCCAACTCTTGTGCGGGAGTCGGATCGGAAGTAGCTGAAGCTTGCTAGACTAAAGAGTATACTACTTCAGCAGCTGACAAGGGCATGGACATGCCGAGGTGCCCTGTCGCATCCATCCTGTTTGATGGGGAAGGAAGAATCCACGGATCTTCAAAGTAAGTTGTGTGGAATGACGAAACATGGAAAATCTCAGCCTTGTGGTGAGTTGATATAAAATTGACATCGCCTTGAGGAGGTGGGTAATCGAAAGTACCCATCAAAGATGGGCACAAACCAACTCCTATGTTAACGACACTGGATTAAGGATTATCTACCATGGGAACCGTGGATGCCCCCAAGGCTGGGTCAGGTCGAGAGAAAGACAACTGATCAATGGTCACTATCCGGCCTTCATGTGGAAACAATAAGACTCGGAAGATTGTAGCAACCACGGCTTGCATAGCATAAGTCCAACTATAACCTAACAAGAGATTGTAGTCGATGGGGGCATCGACCACCTCTACTTCAACGGACACGGTCTTTCCCCCTAACTGCACAGGGAAAGAAGGAATGATGCCATGTGGTCAGAATGTATGACCGTTGAATGCAGTGAGGAGAGTAGGTGATGGAGACAACTCGGGCTGACCAATGTCTTTCCAACATGCTAATGACATAACACAAGTCGAAGCGCCCTCGTCGACCACCGTGCGGTAAATATTTCGTGTAAAAGTTTTCATGGGGTGAGCCACTACTATCTGAAACGCGACGTGGTAAGGCAGACAAGGTTTCAAGTCAACCGTATCTAACATGATGGTACCCGGGTTACAAGTCTCGGTAGAGCCTAAAGCATTCAACAAGGCTTTTCTCTGAGCAGGGCAACTTTGGAGGACCTCCAAAGTAGACATAGCACAAGGGGTTTGCGACAAATCCTCCACCACAGAGTAGTTCTGGGCGGCCCTTGCGTTTGGATTGTGAGAATCCCTCTTAAACACCCCCTTTGGAATGCGTGTCATTGTTTCAACCAACGTCTTCTCAATCTGTAGAGGAAGAGATGGGATCTCGACTTCTTTTCCCTTATCAGAGGCACTTGGTTTGCTATAGTCGTGTGCTCTAGTCATTATGAAAGAATCACTTTTCACCATATAGACATTCATGGAAGAAGGATTATTTGGAGGAGGGTAGTTTTCCTGGCTGCCCCCCTCGCCACTTGCAGAGGCTTGAGTTAAATTCTGCCCATGCTGAAAGGGATTAGTTAACACAGCTTGCTGTTGCTGTGTGACAAACTTCTGGGCCTCTGCAAGTCGAGGGCATAAATGGGTTGGGTGGTCTTCCGCACATAGGTTGCATAGATACCTCGCCCTCTTCTTTTCCGTGGTGCCCTCGTTAGCATTATCATTTGGTTTCTTATCCCCCTTACTCTTCTTGCATTGTTTTTTCTTTCCTTCAAGCTGCTGGTTGGCCTTTGGGTTAGTCGTCTGTACGGAATGTACTTTCGATGTTTGAGCAAGAGGAGCAGCCAAAGCAGTAGTCTGGCTGGCCGCTGAGTGTTGTATAGATAACTGCTGCAATTGTTTTTTCAATTGCTCAGCAGGCTTGGTTTGTGCTGAACCAACGATGCCATCAGCGTGTGGTCCGGCTCTCTGTCTGGTTTTGTCCAGAATCGATCGTGGTGCATCCGGCAGGATGGTGTACAATAGACCAGACTGAGAATAGATAAGCTCAAACTGTTGAGCCCTCATGATGGAATCTTCCTCGGAGAAAACCCCTGAAGTTGCGACGTCTTTGGATAACTGCGGAACTAAAGACTTAAGGAACCACTCAAGCAGGAATGCTGGTGGGATGGGTACTTTGATAAGACTCTTTCGGTGTTGCCACTCTCGAATATGATCCGAGATATGGTCCGCTGACGTCTGTTCGAAATTGGATAGCAACTCTGTGTCGACGTCGTATCTCATAGGTAACTGGAAATGGTTAAGGAAGGCCATTGCCAGTTCACCAAAAGAGGAATATCGTGAACGATCAAGCTCTATGTACCATTTCGCGGCACTCCCGATAAGGGTGCGTTGAAACAATCGTAATTGGACAGAGTCATCTTTCAGTGAGTTAGATGAACACCATAAGTGGAAAGTAGTCACGTGATCACCTGGATCTTCATTAGGCTTGGCCTCGAACTTTGAGATGTTCGAAGGAAACTTCGTCGGCATAGGAGGCCAACGCGGATCGTGACAGATGGGATCATTCAACAACCATGTTAAATCTAGCAAGTGTAACATCACCAAAAAAGGTAGTTTAGGTTGTTGCTGATAGCTGGGATAGAAGGGTCATGGGGTTTGACTGGCACCAGTTTTCCAGGAAAAGTTTGGCTTCTGGCCCGGGTTCGGGTAGAAACCATGACCCTGACCAGCGTAAGGGTTTTTCATTTGAGGAGACATCATTTGCTGATTCCCCATGAAGGCCATAGGATGTTGGGTGTTCATCGTCTTTGACGGACTTTGGGAAGGATTCCCCCATGCCGATCCCGAGGGGAGAGGCATGGAGGTCTGTCTGGGGTTCCATTGACTGTGGAAAGAATTACCCCAAAGCGACATTCCAGAGGAAGGAACAGATCTATGTCCTGAGTTCCAAGGTCCCGGTATGTGTGCCCCCAGTGCAGGAATAGTACCCTGTGCCGGTGTAGACTATCCAAGAATGGGTGTGCCCCTTGATGGGAAAGCATTAGATGTGAAAGTGTTATTACCAAACGTCCCATTCCAAACAAACGGTGATGAACCTACCGACAGAGTTTGCGCAGGCATTCCTTGACTCCCGGCTCCAAATAGACTCGTGTGTGTAGTTGGCCCGGAGGAATGCTAATGCAATCCACCAAGTGACGGGGACGAAGGAGGAATATGACCTCCAGCATAAGGAAAAGCATTGAAAGGGACAGTACTTCCCCCAAGCTGACCTTGCAGAGAATCATTTGAGCTCCCTGCCCCCAGACCCAAAGTCTGTGAAATGGAAGAAGTGAGTGCAGGACTAGTACCTGAACTAGGCATACTGTATGAAAACGGAGCACCTGTCGCACTAGGTGTGTAAGGTTGTGTGGCCGCCACGATAGATGGGATCGGTCCACTGTGCGATGTAGTTGCAGTCGAGACCATGGTGGCCCGGACCGTCGACAAAGGCAAGTTAGGAGAAGCTTCTCCCGTGGTAGCAACAGTGATGGGAATGGAAGAAGTCCCAGAGGAAGTAACATAGTTTTGTTCCATAACTGGGTTAGCCACTGACAGGCGTTCGTAGAATTGAATTGGCACAATAATATCCAGCCAAGTATCAATGTTTGAGGTCTCAACCAATCCAAGATTGGAGGTCAATTCCTCGAGGGGTTGTTCGGGCTCAAAAGCCCTGGTTTCTTCGAAAGACCCTTGATGGTCTAGCTTCCGACTCAATGGTGGCGGGGGTGGCTCCAGTATAATCGGCGGCAGGCCCAGAAGCCTTCGTGACCGGTGGAGCTCTGAATCCTCCACTATGTGAGAATATTCACGACACATTAAGGTATTCTATATGAACAAACAGTAACACACACTAAAAGAAATCCTCTAGAAGATAAATCAAGCAAGCACTAAAAACTAGTTGGAAGAAAAGTTACAACAACCAACACTAGAGAAACTTACCAATGCAAGTGAAACTCGAATATGGAAGCACCCTCCGGGTATACTCTACAAAGTGTTGGTCCGATGTCCGTCCTAGGTACTGCGGTATACCCCCGCAGTCACCTGTGTATGTCCCTAGAAAATATTGGCAACTAGTTTTCCATCACGTGAACAATCACCAGGCGGGTACAATCGGTAGTCGGGTAGACCACAATGAGCCGGGTATCAAGCTCGAAACCTGTCAAGGGTATCGAGAGAAAATGGTCTGAAAGAAAAATGAGGACCTCGAACAGATTCAAGACCCATGAAGCTCCGTGGCAAATGCAAACGACGAAATCCCTTAACAAATCCTCGACATGTGTTCTCCACAATGCTCAGTCCAGCTTTGGAGGGGTTATCTCCGCTGCCTTTCCTTACATGACCTCGTGTTTAGCCCCTGTGTTAGAGGGGGATCCTGGATAACTTTCCGTAACTGGACTTCTACACTGCCTATTGGCAGACTCCAATGTTTAGTTTGGGTGGCCTTGGAGAATTTACTCTCCAACCTATTCCAAGGCCCTATTCCTGAGCTAGTGTATGCACCCTACAAACAGAAAAGTCTATTTGATTTTAATTAGCGTTGCTTTTAATGGGATTCTTTAAGTCACAAGGTACGAAAGTGAAACTGATGGTGTGTAAAAAGACTCAAAGCAAACTGAACAAAAATTCTTGGAAACAAACTTTTACTAAAATGCAAAACCAACAACTTTTCAACAAAAAGACTTCTTTTCTTTTTCAAATTTACCAAGATTTCATGCAGTAAATACAAAGGACTTTCACTCAGATATGCGAGCTACTTATACTTGACATGCACTGCAAAAACTTATGCAAAAATACTTCTTTCCGAGCTACTGATGCAATAACACAATCTTCAAACCAAGAAGAAAATGAAACAAGAAATTGTTTTTTATTTCGTTGTAAAATAACACAACAAGGAAAAATGATGACAAGAACAAAACGAAGAGAATAACAAGAAAACTCTGGCTTAAAGAGTAGATCGCAAACAGAATCAGAGCACAAAAATGCAACAAAGCAATCAAAACAACACCAATTCTAACACTTGCCTAAAAACCATAAAACAAATATTTTTTCTCTTTTGTATTTTCTATCAAAACATCAACTAACAAACACAGGCTAAGGATAAGATGCCCTAACCTGCTGACTGTGCAGCCCCAGACTCCAAACCCTAAAAGGAGCACTTCTCAACACAGGAGGGGATGACTGCCCCACCTAGGCTGAAAAGCAACCAGACAGACCTGCGACTGTCACCGAGACAACACGTGGTCAACTGCGTGCTGATCTATAACAGCACGCGGGTACCCACTCTCAGAACTGAATCAGCCCACGGGTAGGTATAAAATCTGAGAAAAAATCAAACACAGGCAGCCCAGACCTGAAAAAGGCCTCTGGTATTGACAACTAGGGTCTCCTAAAGGCTTGGATGCTTTCACTTCAACAGAAAAGAAAAATTTTCAAAAAAGAAAACAAATGCAAAGAACAATCAAAATAATAAGGCAGACTGAAAGCAAGACAGTAAACCAATCAAGACCCAGACAGGATCTAGAAAGCCCCCTGAGAAGGTAAACTTCTGATAGGGGAGAGGAGACTGCCTCTTAAGCTTCCTGGGCTCTACATGCTACTGAAACCACCACAGCAAGCGGTCAACCGCGGGCTGTATAAGGTTAGGGCGCGGGTTACCCGCGGGCAGGGCTTCTGCAGGCCGCAGGTACCTCTGTGTGTCCCGAGAATAAATGTCAAGTGTCAGTCAAGGAAAACTGGTATTGATAACCAGGTTCCCCGCTAGCATTGACCTAACAGACAAAAAAATAAATAAACAGAGACTAAACTTCTTTGAACTAGCCAAGAACCTCTAATGAAATCCCGGAACCCTAAGAGTAAAATCTCCCTAGTGGAGTCGCCAATTCTGTTGTGGGGTTATTCTACCCTACAGACTAGCAAGCTAGGGTTTTAAACTTGCATGCAGATCATGACCCTTCAGAAATAACTTTTAACCTTCTACCCCAATCTGAAACCCCTTTTCACAATCAAACAAGGGAAGAACCAACTAACCTCTTTATCAACGGTTGGTGTAGATCCTCTGTTGAGCTTTATCTCCTTGCTTCTGCGGCTGCTCCTTCCAAAAAGCGATCCTACAATCAAGACAAAACTACGCATGCATGCTATTGTTCTACTAAAGGGTTAGAGATTAAACAAAAATCACATAAAACATATAAGACTCATGTGGTTGGGATGGGAAAAGCATCTCTTTATTAATCTCAATATGAACCAACTTACAATGATTATTGAGATCGACCACCATTCCTCGATCCTGATCCTGGGCTCCTCCTCTTCTTTGTCCTCCAACTGCTTTTCTTGAATTCTCCTAAAGCTTGAGGAAAGGCTAAAGGGCTGGGACAAAATGGATTCGACAATTGGGCAGAGTTTCTTTGCTATGATTTTTCCTCCTTTGAATAGCACCCCTACCCCTTCTTTTATAGGCTAGAAGGAGTTAGGGTTTTAGACAAACTCTCGGCCATGCATGGCTGGGAGTTCCAGTTAACTGACCCAAAGCTTTTCATCCCGGCGGAAACTTTCCTGATTTTTTGCTTTGTTAGGTAAACGCGGGCTGTAGTGGGCTAGCCCGTGGTCCACCGCGTGCAGTAGAAGGCCAACAAGCGGTCCACCGCGCCCAGTGCTAGGTTAGGGCATGGGTTGCTTGTTTTAAGTGGTTTTGCAAGTTTTTATTCAGCATGGCTTTGGCAAGGAAGAGACATGAGTTGGCCTGATGCCAGGTAAGCCTGTGTGGTGCATTTTAGGGTTATAACAGTGATGATGTGCTAAGTGCAAGTGATAGTTATACATGCTTTGTGCATACTATGTGATACTTGCAAGGCTAAGTGATGCAGGAGCATCTACCACATCAAGCGAGCCAGCGCGGAAGCGGAAGATAGCTGGACAAGCCAACACACATTTTGAAAACACTTTGGAATTGTTGCACGATATTAAATGAGCCATTAAGAAAAGGCGTACTTGTATATTGTATGGACCTTGAGCATTTAAGCTCTCGTTCTTAGTAGATAGATGACATTTAAAGTAGTTAATGCAGGTAGATAGAAATTTAATTCTAGATTAGACTGTTGTAGAGCGCAGGAAGGAAACAGAATATAGACACCCTCATTGTGTATTGTATGAAGATTAGAGTTAGAAGCATTGGAGCATAGAAGTAGCAGAGAGCTGTGTAAGAACACCCATGTACAGACATTTGAATTAATAGAAAGCTTTGATTCAAATTCATGGCTTGTGTTATTCTCTGTGTATTGATGTTGATATGCTCATGAATGTTTGCTTCCAGTTATACATTTGATTTTATATGCTGTGTATTTGATTTCATGTTTGAATTGAAGTCTGAGAGGGTGAAGGAATGAGTTTCAATTATCTGAGCTAGAGAATTCCTGCAAGGAGTGCAGTTGAAGTTTCCGCAAGGAGTGCGTTGATAGAGGGTTCAGATAGAGATAGATTTTCCTCTCATTCATCCCGAAGGTGCAGCTGGGCATAGGAGCCGTGCAAGGAGTGCGCAGGCCAGGCTAAGCCTCAGAGTTGTGATTCTGAGAAAATTGTTGAGAAACTGCTGCTGCAGGTGTGCGCAGAGTCGAGAAGCTTCAACACTTAGACATGGTTGAAGATTTGTTGCAAGGAGTGCGTGCAAGAGTTTTCCAGGAGGACTTGGAAGTCATGGGAAAAGCTCGGGAAGGATAGGCCTTTGAGTTCATTGAAGGACAGTGCAGAGGAGTTGTTCCTTGAAGATTGGAACGCAGGCGGACGAGTTCCTTGGAGCAACACTCGATTATTTCGTAGATCACATCAGGAGGAGTGGATGGACGAAATTCTCTGAGGATATTTCACGAAATTTCATGGGCCGTTAGATCTTGTGGAGGCGCAGGAGTGATACAATGTCATATTATTCAGAGGTTCAAAGCTCAGGATAGATCGAGCCATAGATTTGAGCTAGCCAGGGCCATTGGATCATTCGTGAAATCGCCTATCGGGGTTTCGTGAGGGAAGAGTCGGAGATTTGGCATCAGGAATTGCGATATTGCGATACGCGATATTCTGACAGGTACGAATACAGTGTGTGGGGCCACAGGAGTCGGAGTGGAGGACAGGTGGCACATCTTATCAGGATCTTGCAGTGAGAAGTCCCAAAGCTTGGACATCAGGATTCGCGATCCCGCGAAGTCCGAAGTCCCAACGAGGTGACAGGACCGTTGAAAAGTCAAAGCCATGAGCTGATCGGAGTTTTGGCATATTGAGACTCGGGAGTCAGAGAATCAAGTTACTCGACACCACGAGTGTCGAAATACCGATAGAGAAAGTCCCGAAAGGGTAAAGGAAAGGGTCAGCATTGACTGTATCAAAATTCGGGGATTCGAGAGTGCAGCGCTCGACCATTGGACTCACAAAGTCACGAGTTCCAATTCCTCGATAAATAAAGAGAGGGGGGATCGCGTGAAGAGATCTGTGGGTGTAGATTTCCCGATAGGGAAATAGAAGAACCTTGGTGTTCTTCGGGCCGAGGAAAGAGGAGATTCTATGAGCGGGCATGCCTGTGGGTGTGGTTGCGTCAGGTTTGGTATCAGAGCCTGATTTTTGTCTATGCATTTCAGGTGAGGGAGGCACAAGAGGTAAGGAGTACTCTGATACACAACGTCAGGTTTGGTATCAGAGTCCAGAAAGATTCTTTGCTTTCTGTAGCAGAGAAAGAGAATTCACCATGCCACCAAGGAGAGAAAGACAGTCACCCGATCCAGAAGATAGGGAAGTGCAGTGAAGAAGAGGTAGGCAGATGAAAAATCTAGCCATAGAGAGATAGATGCATGATCTCCGAGCAAGACTTGAAGACATGGAGACAGCATAAAGATGCACAACTAGTGCAGGGGATCTGAGTGATTCCAAGAGTGAGATTGAGGCTGAACGTGAAGAGGAAGTTGCAGCCGAAGATGCATCAAACAAGCGTTTTATCAAAGCTATTTCCAGGATGGGTGTAAGAGTGAAGATGGACGTTCCAGTTTATGAGGGAAACTTGGATGCAGAGGAGCTTCTAGACTAGATTAGAGCTCTAGATACTTACTTCGACTATGAAAATGTCGAAGAGGATAAGAAAGTCAAGCATGCTGTCACACGCTTGAAAGGACATGCAACATTGTGGTGGGATGAGCTACAAGATGATAGATGCTGTAAGGGCAAGCAAAAGATTAAGAGCTGGGATAGGATGATCGCAAAGATGAAGGCGAAATTCATCCCCAGGGATTATCAAATTACTCTGTTCAGGAGGATGCAAAACTTGAGACAGAAGCTGATGACAGTGAAAGAATACACTGAGGAATTCTATAGACTAAACATCAGGGCAGTTCATCGAGAGAGCGATGATGAAAAAGTTGCCAGATATATGAATGGCCTGAGATATGATATCCAGGATGAGATGAGCATGGTAACTATCAGAATGGTGGAATATGCTTATCAGATGGCTCTGAAAGAAAAATAGAAACTGAGCCGAAAGCAGAGTCAGAGGGGCCGAGGCAGAAGTCAACCCAGAGGCAAAGCAGTTGCTCAGGACAAATTCCAGAAGCCCAAGAAGGAATGGAAGAAACCACAGACACACACAGAGAGAGGTGGAACCTCACAACAAGGGCAGCAATATGCTGAGCAGAGAGGAGATTATGCTGATAACAACACTTTTCCTCGTACTAGAGGAAGAGGAAGAGGAAGAGGTGGAGTAATCACATGCTTCACATGTGGGAAGAATGGGTACAAGTCTTATGAGTGTCTAGAGAAAAAGAAGGACATTGGAGAAGCTCACATCACCAAAGCGCAGAGGCGGGATGTTGAGGCAGAAGATGCAGAAGGTGGAAGATCACTCATGATGTGAAAGTCCTTTTGACACCTGAGAAGGAGGTGGAAAGTTCAGTCCAAAGGACTAAAATTTTTAGGACTGCTTGCAAGACCAAGGACAAGGTGTGCAAGGTCATTGTAGACAGTGGTAGCACGGATAATCTCGTTTCTATAGAGATGGTAGAGAAGCTGGAGCTGGAGACGACTGATCATTCAAGCCCATACAGAGTTTCGTGGCTACAGAAAAGACACCAGGTAACTGTCACTAAACAATGCTTGGTTGAATTCAAGATAGGCAGATATAATGATAAGATATTGTGTGATGTTATTCCCAAGGATGTTTGTCATCTATTGCTAGGTAGACCATGGCAATATAACAGAAATGTGATTCATGATGGGAGAATGAACACATACACCCTGGAGAAGAATGGGAGGACACACATGTTGCTTCCGATAAAGGATAAGGAGGTGAAGTCGGAAGTAAGCAACATAGTACTTCTCATGAGTGGGAGGGAACTTCTTACAGAGGTTAAGAAGAAAGAGGATCCACAATTCTTTGTGGTCAGGAAGCCAAGGATTGTTCTGACTAGCACAAGAGTGGATGATTTGCCAGATGAGATTCAGGAACTGCTGGAAGAGTTCGCTAACATCATAGTGGACGAACTACCTCATTCGTTTCCACCGATGAGGAGTGTGAGTCATCATATCGATCTCATACCAGGAGACAGTTTGCCAAACAAATCCACATACATATTGATGCCACAAGAGAATGAGGAAGTTAAAAGGCAGGTCCAGGATTTGTTGGACAAAGGATTAGTGAGGGAAAGCTTGAGTCCATGTGTTGTTCGAACAATACTCAGTATGAAGAAAGACGGAGGCTGGAGGATGTGTACTAACTCAAGGGCGATTAATAAGATAACCATTAGGTACAGATTTCCATTGCTGAGGATGGATGATATGATGGATTGCTTAAGTGAAGCAAAATACTTTTCAAAGATTGATTTGAAAAGCGATTATCACCAGATTCGCATGAGAGAAGGTGATGAATGGAAGATAGCATTCGAAACAAACGTAGGGTTGTATGAATGGCTTGTTATGCCATTTGGCTTAATAAATGTGCCAAGTACCTTCATGAGGTTGATGAACGAAGTCTTGAAGGAGTTCATCAGAAAATTTGTCATTGTATATTTGGATGACATATTGGTTTACAGTAAGATAGTGGCCGAACATCTGAATCATTTGGCTACAGTGATGAAGAAGCTACAGCAGGAGAAGTTGTTGATAAACATGAAGAAGTCCTCATTCATGAAGACATAACTCATTTACTTGGGGTTTGTTATTTCGGTGAATGAGTTGAGGATGGATCCAGATAAGGTGGAGGTAATCAAGAATTGGCCTTCACCGAAGAATGTATTCGAGGTGAGAAGTTTTCATGGTTTGGCTAGTTTCTACCGGAAGTTCATTAGGAATTTCAGTGAGATTAGCGCAACAATGATGGATAGAGTGAAGAAGTGGCACAAGTCTTTTCACTGGACAATAGAGGATGAAAAGAGTTTCAATTTGTTGAAACGGAAGATTACGGAACAACCAGTGTTGGTGTTGTTGGATTTCCTGAAGACATTTCAGGTGAAGTGCTGATCAAAATCTGGACTAGGGGGCAAAAATTTGCTCAATTTTCAAAGTGCTCGGATTGTGACAAAAATGGTGCCATTGCGTCCTTCTCGTCTTCCTGATTCCGGCGGTATATTTACTTTCGCAAATGGAGTCCGTATGGAGGAGATATCACGATCTATTCGCCAAGCCAAACATGCAAAAATTTGATGCTGACTGTACCTGTCCGTACAGTCCGTACGACTCACACGTGGCAGTGACGTGGCATGATGGTACGATGACATGGCAGTTGAGTTGGCACCTACTGACATGGCGAGTTGTGATTGGTTGACTGTAGACGAGTAATGTTGTGACACGTGGCTTCTAGTTGGGTGAATATTAGGGCGCCACATGGCCCAATCAAGGAATGCCACGTGGCACCCGTTTACTGGCCGTTGGGTTAATGTTTGGTTTATTAAAATTTGTATGGGTCCGTGGGGTTCGACCCCCGAACCTCTACCCACTGTATGCGCTTTTAACAAGCTCGCCCGACCATCGGACCACGCGTTATGCCTTGTTATGTAAACGGGCTTGTATATATTTCAAATCGCATGTTGTATTGTTTGGCAAGGGGGCCGGGCCAGGGCTTAGCCCCGACCCAAGGTTTTATCATGCCAACCATATGAATTTACCGTTTATCATTTGGCGCACGCGGGGATATATTTCATTTGGAGCCCGATTCTATACAATGAAACATATGACCATGCCTTTTGATTAATTGCGCGCGGGGGGGTATTCATATATGGTTTCAAACTATATTAAAATACGGTTTGTATTGTTTCCACACTATAACAATAATGCGCACGGATATATATGTATGTAACATAGTTTGTAACCGTGTGTTTTAAAGTGGCGCGGTTATAAATTGTGTGCATAAGTTTTAAAATAAACCATGGTTCTTTTAACTATATTGCATGTGACGTTATGTGCACGGTTTCCAACGGTTGACACAGTTTCATAACCGTTAAGTCCTTTTTATTATTGCGCGAGGTCACATGGACATATGCCCGAGAGCTAGGCGGTTGGGGGCTGGAGGCACCCTAACCGTTCTATAGTTTGCACCATTGGTGCGGTTGCGTCCGGTGCCAGGTTATAACGCGCATTGGGAGCGTGTTCCAGGTTCATGCACACAGAGGTGCGTTTTGGCGAACCAGTTCCAACAAAGCTTGAAGGAGGAAAATGGAGGAGGCCTAACTTCTTCATCGTTTGGCCGATTGAGGTGCCGTAAAAGCCCAGCCAGGGGTTTTTGGATGTGATGGATCCATTGGTGCCATTTTCACAGCCATTTGAAGACTTCTTCAACAAGTTTTTCACCATTGAAGTTTCAACAAGCTCCAGGGAGATTCAATCCCTCTTTGATGGAGGACATGGTTTGGTGAGCCTATATTTGTTTTCTGTGATTGAATAATCATTTTTGGCTAATCGATATACTCTGAACACATTGGGACAGGTTTCAGAGGTTGTTGAGGACTTTTACAGGTGTTTTTGCCAAAGAGAATCTCAGGGAAGCTTATGGCCACATGTAGAAGAGGTCATGCCCGGATGAGCCATGATCCGTTTTCAGAGTTGTATTAGTCATTTTTGGGGTTTTTATGTGTTCTGATCTCAATGGTACAGTCTGTTTTTCCATTGGAGTTGAGTAGCAGCTTGTAAAAGAACTTTTGACAAATTAATCCCAGAGAGCCAAGTCCATTATGGAGGCTCAAGGAGATGTAGCCCAGAGGGGGGTGAACTCCTTTATCATGTTGTGATTGTTCTGAGTTTGATGGTTTATTTGCTGCAAGTTATGTTGTTGTGTTTTCATTTAAAGCACACATTTAACCATTTAAAAGAACAATTTGCTCCCACATAAGCATTTATAAGAAGTTTCATAAACTTAACACATAAGTTTATTTTGCATATTTATACACATGAAGCAAGGTCCTGTAAAGTTTATTTTAATGAAGTAGGGGTGCTTGCATAGCATAACAAGTCAGCCTTCTATTTTCAGATCAAGTGGTATCAGAGCATAAGTTTGTTTCGCTCATGTGTTTTCCATTGATAGCTTGAAGATTTAGCTATTGGTTTTTGTGCAAGTTTTGTGTTGAAGTTTGCAAGGATGGCAGAAGCTTCAAGTATTGATAGTTCTCATACATTTTCATTATCTCTAGAAGAGTTGGTAACTATAAAAGATTTGATGAAATATATGTATGATAATAACATTGCTCTTGAAGAGCAGTTGATGGCTATGAAGCAGGAGAAAGACCATCTTTTGCAAAAGTTGCATGAGATGGAGAATCAACTCCATGAGGCAAAGGAAACCTTTACTAATTACATGCATGACCATAAGGTATGCAATGTTAGTTTATATTCTAATTCCTATAAAGATGAATGTTTTGGTGGTTTTGAGAGTCACACAAAGGGAATAGGGTCCAAGTTGATGTTTAAAATGGGCTATGAAGGTAGAGGTTTGGGTAAGCATGCACAAGGCATTGTTAATCCTATTGTTGTTGAAGAAAGACCCAGGTATTGTGGTCTTGGATATGAATGGCAAGATGGATCAAATTCCAAAGTCAAGGAGACAAGGGAAAAAGTTCCAAGTATAAACTTTGTTTCGAGTTCACCTCCTCAAGAAGGCTTTAAAGGTGAAAGTTTAAGAACTTTTGTGGAAAGTTCGATCCCTTCAACATGCAAGGCGTGTGTTCAGGATGAATGCAAATATGAGAGTTGTGACAGTGATGAAGACAAGAACATTGTTGATGGTCTTCAAAGGAGAGCCTTTAACTCTTGAAATTCACCTCCTCACAGAGGCGATAAAGGTGAAAGCTTAAGGTATAATTCCGCTTATCATTCAATTTCATTTGATTATGTTAAGCATAATAACTTTGTATGTAACAATGGAAGAAAGAATCCATGTACGTATTGTGGTTTGTATAACCATCATGTTTCCAAGTGTTGGAAAAGGTTGGCCAATTTCAGGAAACTTTCTAAGCAAAGGAAACGCGAAAGGAGGATGCAAAAGGTTTGCACTCATTGTCAGAAGCGGGGTCATATTGTTGACCAATGTTGGACATTGCATCCAACTATTCGTCCACAGCCTGAGAAGCAGTTGGATAAGGATTTTGGTGAGAATGGAAAAGGAGATTCCATCATTGATGTGAGTCAGGATGATTCACAAGAGGACGATGTTCTGCAGAAAAAGTCACCGTTGAGTTGGCTTGGTAAGAAATGGTTGGATTTCTTGAGCAAGTAACGCTTGCATTTTTCTGATTGTAAATGCACTTTTCAGCGTTATGTGTGCATTTATGGGAAGGTCGATTTGATGTTGAAATGAGTCTCGACTGGTTGATGATTTTCTGACGACTATGTTGTGTCGATCGTGTTGTTCGACTTATGTTTAGTCGATGGTGTTTATTGACTTGAAAGTTGATTTTGAAAACGCCATGTACTTTGATGAAGTACGAGATGCGACAGATTGTTTGGAGAACAAAAGATTTTTGTTAGCATCATTTTTCAATCTTGTATGATTTGTTTTCAAGATTGATGTTTTCTTGGCTTGTGACAAGATGTTGCAGGAAGGTTTTTGCAGCCATTGGAGAGCTGAATTTGTTGATGCCAAAGAGTTCGAAAGAGGGACTTGATTCTCAGTGGGAAGGTTGGCAGTCTTCCAAGCACAGAGAGAGCAGTGGGTCAGCAGCATCCAGAGAGCAGTGGTTGAAGGACGTAGCCAGTTGCAGTGCACGACATGTCGAAGTATTCAGGTGATGTCGAAAATATTTTGATATAACTTGAAAGATAATCATAAGATTTTGTGGGTCCAAAAGCCTTTCAGTGGGAAGGTGTGATCAAAATCTGGACCAAGGGGCAAAAATATGCTCAATTTTCAAAGTGCTCAGATTGCGATGAAAATGGTGCCATTGCATCCGTCTCGTCTTCCTGATTTCGG
The DNA here is from genome assembly GCA_032191745.1 of Picea mariana. NCBI lineage: Eukaryota > Viridiplantae > Streptophyta > Pinopsida > Pinales > Pinaceae > Picea > Picea mariana. The sequence continues at coordinate 496,639 of JASDQU010100389.1, forward strand.
TGGTATATTTACTTTTGCAAACGGAGTCCGTATGGAGGAGATATCACGATCTATTCGCCGAGCCAAACAGGCAAAAATTTGATGCTGACTGTACCTGTCCATACAGTCCGTACGACTCACACGTGGAAGTGACGTGGCATGATGGTACGATGATGTGGCAGTTGAGTTGGCACCTGCTGATGTGGCGAGTTGTGATTGGTTGACTGTAGACGAGTAATGTTGTGACACGTGGCTTCTAGTTGGGCGAATATTAGGGCACCACATGGCCCAATCAAGGGCTGCCACGTGGCACCCATTTACTGGTCGTTGGGTTAATGTTTGGTTTATTAAAATTTGTATGGGTCCATGGGGTTCGACCCCCGGACCTCTACCCACTGCATGCGCTTTTAACAAGCTCGCCCGACCATCGGACCACGCGTTATGCCTTGTTATGTAAACGGGCTTGTATATATTTCAAATCGCATGTTGTATTGTTTGGCAAGGGGGTCGGGCCAGGGCTTAGCCTCGGCCCGAGGTTTTATCGTGCCAACCATATGACTTTACCATTTATCATTTGGCGTGCACGAGAATATATTTCATTTGGAGCTCGGTTCTATACAATGAAACATATGACCATGCCTTTTGATTAATTGCGCGCGGGGGGGTATTCATATATGGTTTCAAACTATATTAAAATACGGTTTGTATTGTTTCCACACTATAACAATAATGTGCGCGGATATATATGTATGTAACATAGTTTGTAACCATGTGTTTTAAAGTGGCGCGGTTATAACTTGTGCACATAAGTTTTAAAATAAACCACGGTTCTTTTAACTATATTGCATGTGACCGTTATGTGCGCGGTTTCCAACGGTTGACACAGTTTCATAACAGTTAAGTCCTTTTTATTATTGCGCGAGGTCACATGGATATATGCCTGAGAGCTAGGCGGTTGGGGGCTGGAGGCGCCCTAACTGTTCTATGGTTTTCACCGTTGGCACGGTTTCGTCTGGTGCCAGGTTATAACATGCATTGGGAGCGTGTTCCAGGTTCATGTACACAGAGGTGCATTTTGGCGAACCAGTTCCAGCAAAGCTTGAAGGAGGAAAATGGAGGAGGCCTAACTTCTTCATCATTTGGACGATTGAGGTGCCATAAAAGCCCAGCTAGGGGTTTTTGGACGTGCTGGATCCATTGGTGCCATTTTCACAGCCATTTGAAGACTTCTTCAGCAAGTTTTTCACCATTGAAGTTTCAGAAAGCTCCAAGGAGCTTCAAGCCCTCTTTGATGGAGGGCATGGTTTGGTGAGCCTATATTTGTTTTCTGTGATTGAATAATCATTTTTGGCTAATCGATATGCTCTGAACACATTGGGACAGGTTTCAGAGGCTGTTGAGGACTTTTACAGGTGTTTTTGCCAAAGAGAAACTCAGGGAATCTTATGGCCACATGTAGAAGAGGTCATGCCCGGATGAGCCATGATCCGTTTTCAGAGTTGTATTAGTCATTTTTGGGGTTTTTATGTGTTCTGATCTCAATGGTACAGTCTATTTTTCCATTGGAGTTGAGTAATATCTTGTAAAAGAACTTTTTACAAATTAATCCCAGAGAGCCAAGTCCATTATGGAGGCTCAAGGAGATGTAGCCCGGAGGGGGGTGAACTCCTTTATCATGTTGTGATTTTTCTGAGTTTGATGGTTTATTTTCTGCAAGTTATGTTGCTGTGTTTTCATTTAAAGCACACATTTAACCATTTAAAAGAACAATTTTCTCCCACATAAGCATTTACAAGAAGTTTCATAAACTTAACACATAAGTTTATTTTGCATATTTATACACATGAAGCAAGGTCCTGTAAAGTTTATTTTAATGAAGTAGGGGTGCTTGCATAGCATAACAAGTCAGCCTTCTATTTTCAGATCAAGTGCGATGTGAGCGGATTTGTGATAGGAGCGGTCTTAAGTCAAGAAGACAGGCCGATAGCGTACTTCGGCGAGAAGCTGAATGAGGCGAAATTGAAATACTCCACTTATGATAAGGAGTTTTATGCTATCATACAGGCATTGAAAAAATGGAGGCATTACTTGATCCCGAAAGAGTTTGTATTGTACAGTGATAATCATGCACTGCAGTTTGTGACTCAACATGATAAGTTGAATCAAAAACATGTTAAATGGGTTGAGTATATGCATAATTTAACTTTTGTGATTAAACATATTTTTGGTACTACTAACAAGGTTGCTAATGCTTGAGCAAGAAGTGTTTTCTGTTACAGGAGTTCCGAGTCAAGATGCTGGGTTTTGATGATCTCAGGGACATGTACGCAGATGATCCAGATTTTCAGGAGGCATATAAAGCAGCTGAGAATCCAGTTCTCAGAGACAAAATCCCATGGATGGACTACATGATCCAGGAAGGATTGTTGTTCAGAGGCAATCAACTGTGTATTCTGAAATGCTCCATGAGGGAGAATTTGCTGAAGGAAAAACACAGTGGAGGATTGACAGGACATTTTGGTCATGAAAAACGTTCGTGAAGCTGAGTGAGTCATATTTTTGGCCAGGAATGTAGGCAGATGTCAAGAGATTCGTGGACAAATGTCAAATTTTCTATCATTTGAAGGGGAGAAAGAAGAATGCGAGATTCTATCAACCATTGCCCATACCAGAGAGGCCGTGGGATGCGATAAGCATGGATTTTGTTTTGGGGTTGCCAAGGACACAAAAAGGTGTTGATTTGATCTTTGTGGTAGTGGATAGGTTTTCCAAGATGGCACACTTCATTCCATGTTAGAAGACCAGCGATGCGACTCACATCACAAATGTGTTTTTCAAAGAGGTCATTCTACTTCATGGGTTGTTGAGAAGCATAGTTTCGGACAGAGATACAAAATTCATAGGGAATTTTTGGAGGACCTTATGGAAAAAGCTGGGAACTAACCTGTTGTTTATTTCAGCGTATCATCCTCAGACGGATGGACAGACAGAGGTGGTCAACAGAAGTTTGGGAGACTTACTGAGAAGCTTGGTGACAGAGCACCACAGCCAGTGGGATAGCATATTACCATAGGAAGAGTTTGCGTATAATGACTCAGTGAATCAGAGCACAGGGAAAAGTCCATTTCAGATTGTTTATGGTATGCAACCACGAGGAATTTCTGAACTGAGGAATTCAGAGCAAACTGCGACTAGCAGCGCTAGTGCAGAAGATTTTGCAGAAGCGATGAAAGAACTTCACAGTCAGGTGAAGGAGCGACTGCAAAAATCAAGTCAGGAGTATAAGTGCAGAGAAAATCAACATAGGAGACAACTTCAATTTGAGGTTGGTGATCTAGTTCTGGCACACTTGAGAAAAGAAAGGTTCCTGAGAGGAACATATAATAAATTGAATATGAAGAAAATCGGGCCATGCAAGGTCTTGAGAAAATTTGGGGACAATGCTTATGAGATTGAATTACCCGATGGGATCGGAATATCTCCGATATTCAATATCTCTGATATTCAATATCTCTGATTTGTACCCATATAGAGCTGGAGAAGTAGAGACTGGAGCTAAGCAGCTAGTGATCCAGTGGACGAAACAGATGCTAGTTGCAGAGAAGCCGCAGATGGAGTGCATACTGGACAAGAGAGTAAGCAAGAGGACCAGGCGAAAGCAATACTTTGAGTATCTGATCAAGTGGAAGAATCATCCACATGAAGATGCCAACTGGGAGACTAATGAAGAGATACAAAAGCATGGAAAGACCATGCAGGAGCTCATGGACAGGAGCCCATGAAAGTTTTCAAGCAAGGGAGTATGATGCAGGAGCATCTCCCACATCAAGCGAGCCAGCGCGAAAGTGAAAGACAGCTGGACAAGCCAGCACACACTTTGAAAACACGTTGGAATTGTTGCACGATATTAAATGAGCCATTAAGAAAAGGCACACTTGTATATTGTATGGACCTTGAGCCTTTAAGCTCTCGTCCTTAGTAGATAGATGACATTTAAAGTAGTTAATGCAGGTAGATAGAAATTTAATTCTAGATTAGACTGTTGTAGAGCACAGGAGGGAAACGGGATATAGACACCCTCATTGTGTATTGTATGAATATTAGAGTTAGAAGCATTGGAGCATAGAAGAAGCAGAGAGATGTGTAAGAACACCCATGTACAAACATTTGAATTAATAGAAAGCTTTGATTCAAATTCATGGCTTGTGTTATTTTCTGTGTATTGATGTTGATATGCTCATGAATGTTTGCTTCCAGTTATACATTTGCTTTTATATGTAGTGTATTTGATTTCATGTTTGAATTGAAGTCTGAGAGGGTGAAGGAATGAGTTTCAATTGTTTCTCTATCTGAGCCAGAGAATTCCTGCAAGGAGTGCAGTTGAAGTGTCCACAAGGAGTGTGTTGACAGAGGGTTCAGATAGAGATAGATTTTTCTCTCATTCATCCCGAAGGTGCAGCTGGGCACAGGAGTCATGCAAGGAGTGTGCAGGCCAGGATAAGCCTCAGAGTTGCTATTATGAGCAAATCGTTGAGAGACTACTGCTGTAGGCATGCACAGAGTCGAGGAGCTTCAACACTTAGACGTGGTTGAAGGTTTTCCGCAAGGAGTGCGTGCGAGAGTTTTCCAGGAGGACTTGGAAGTCGTGGGAAAAGCTTAGGAAGGATAGGCCTTAGAGTTCATCGAAGGATAGTGCAGAGGAGTTGTTCCTTGAATATTAACACACAGGCGGACGAGTTCCTTGGAGAAACACTCAGTTATTTCATAGATCACATCAGGAGGAGTGGACGGATGAAATTCTCCGAGGAGATTTCACGAAATTTCATGGGACGTTAGATCTTGTGGAGGCATAGGAGTGATACGACGTCATATTATCCGGAGGTTCAAAGATTAGGACAGATCGAGCCATTGATTCAAGCCAGCCAGGGCCATTGGATCATTCACTAAATCACCTATCGAGGTTTCGTGAGGGAAGAGTCAGAGATTTGGCAGCAGGAATCACGATATTGTGATACGCGATATTCCGACAGGTACGAATACAGTGTGTGGGGCCACAGGATTCGGAGTGGAGGACAGGTGGCACATCTTATCAAGATCTCATAGCAAGAATTCCCAAAGCTTGGACATCAGAATTCATGATCCCATGAAGTCCGAAGTCCTGACGAGGTGACAGGACTGTTGAAAAGTCAAAGCCGTGAGCTGATCAGAGTTTCAGCATATTGGGACTCGGGAGTCGGAGAACTGAGTTACTCGACACTACGAGTGCCAAAATACCAATAGAGAAAGTCCCGACAGGGTAAAGGAAAGGGTCAACATTGACTGTATCAACATTTGGGGATTTGAGAGTGCAGCGCTCAACCATTGGACTCGCAAAGTCACGAGTTTTGATTCCCCAATAAATAAAGAGAGGGGGGATCGCGCGAAGAGATCTGTGGGTGCATGTTTCCCGATAGGGAAATAGAAGAAACTTGGTGTTCTTCGGGCCGAGGAAAGAGGAGATTCTGTGAGCGGGCCTACCTGCGGTTGCGGATGCGTCACTAAGTGAAAGTGACTGTAAGAGATGGTGTAAAGGCTTTGTGCTGTAACCTAGCTCGGGGAAGGAGGATCTGGCTGAGTGCGCACAGATCTCCTATCCTATGTGGAGTAGGATCTTGTGGTTCTGTGCATGTAGATGATTGAATGAAGTTAATAAAGAGAAGAAGAGTTGGTGGAAGTATCCCCAGGATGGGGGTGAACCACATATATCCAGCATTATGGTTTCTTTGTGCATTGTGATTGTTTTATTGTTCATATGGTTAATGCTTAGTGTAGTAATGTATGCTCAGATGGACATGATATGATAGCTTAGTTCTTGGTGATGTGAATGAATGTCAGATATGATTTGTTTCCCTATGCTAAGGGTTTATATGTGGTAGATCTGAGTGAATACTACATTTCTATGTAATTAGGGTTTTGTCTATGAAGTAATCATAAGCTAGATACTAATGAATGATAATTGCTAAGTGTTATGTTAAGGTGCTGTAATCACAGATCTGTGTCCCAGCTAGGTTGCATACATCTAAGTCCTGCAACCACCCCTACCTATACCTTAGGTGAGACTTCATATGCTTTTTAGGTGTTGCCAAAAGGGCCAGTAGTTAGGGTTTTGCTGGTGCGTTGTTGAAGCGTTGAACCCTGGGTTTTCCCCTATTCCAACAAATGGTTCTGTTGCCAGGAACTGAAACTGTGATTGCTGGGAACTGAGGAAAATAAAGAAATATCTGTGCATAGATCTGTTGCTTGACTTGTGAAGCTCTATGCTAAGAAAGGAGGCAGATCTGAACAAAAGAGGTAAGATCAAAGAATTTTTTTATTTTAAGAGGTAAGATCTGAAAGCTTTGTCCTTTGATAAAGGTAAGATAAGTGGAAATTTTTGTTTCAAAAGTATGGATCTAGGTATATTTGATAAATTTTGTCCTAGTATGAAAACTAGGGCATAGTTAGAAGAAAGAATATTTGATATGAGTAGATTTGATAGAAATAATGAAAAATATGTTATTCCTATGCATAGAAAGAATGTTTGGAATAACAAATGGATGCAGGATCCTAGGAAGAATTTTCTGCAGGTTAGTTACTATGATCCTAGTGTGCAGTACAAGAAAGGATGGGGATCATTTAAGATAAAAAGAGGATTAACTCTTTGTTATAGTTGCAGAATATCGGGCCATCTTGCTAAGGATTTCCTTGATAGAAGACCTAGTTGTCTTTGCTGTAAATCTATGGACAATGAAGTTCTGGATTGCCCTAGAATTATTGCTAAACTTGAAAGAATGAATATGAGACCAGAAAACCTCGAGGAAAGCCAAGAAACTAATACCATGGTAGAAACCCAAAAAGAATCAGAGATTTATTACTACGAATGAAAGAAACCCTGAATGACCACAAAGATATCAACTTATCAGAGATCTTAAAAGACAAAGAATGAATAGAAGCAAGAATAGGAGACTTTGACATAGACTGTGTTCTGGATGAGGAAACACATGTGAATTTCATGACATAAAGTACTTGGGAAATTTTGGGAAGGCCTTCTATGGTTCCTTCATTAGGAGGAATAGGATTCTTCAGAGGAAAACTGATAACCCTATGTGGAAGAGTTACCCAGACCTCTATGTGTTCTCATGGAACTTCGACAGAGGAAGAATTCGAGGTTGTTAAATTTGTTGAGAAAAAAACCCAATTTTCTATGTTATTAGGAAAACCCTGGATTAAGAGAGATCAGATCTGAAGAAAAGAAGAAGAGGCCCTAGAACATAAAAAGAAAGAATTAAAATATTTCATGGCTAGGATAATAACGCACTTGATAGAAGAACGTGGGGATAATTCGAAGCAAATTAGGACCAGAGACCAAGTTGTTGAAGCTAAAAAAATGTATGAAGACTTGAAGAACCTATCCATACAGGAAAGTAGAGCACCTACCCCTGACAGAAAAAAAGTATTACCCTTGAACCCTATGACAAAATCTCATCAGTGCAAATTTACTATGTTGAGTATAGATAAGAATCAGAATGGAAAGATGAATACCAAGACCCAGATCACAGTGAAGAAAGCTAGAAAGCTCAGCAAGAAGAAGACAAAGTTGGAGAAATTATAGGAAGTTCCAGAGAAGACTTCGTAGAAGGCAGGTTTGAAAAACTGGAACTTCACTGGGATATCAGAACAACACCAAGTGACACTTCACCATGGAAGAGAGATATGACTGTTGGAAGCATTATAACCATTAGATCGACACCCCCAAATGGTTAACAGTTATGGCCAGAAATCTTGCCATCAGTCCGTTTGGACCGTGCCGTAACAAACAAAACTGCATTGATGAAGGCTTCACACCCATTGGAGAGATCCATTACACCACTGTCTACTTTTTCTATTGAATGTTGCACCGAGAATACTTTTTCAAATTGTATCCACGCCAATGAGAGAACTCATTTTTTCCATGCTATCTTTACTAAGACTCCGCCACCTGTTTTATTATATTGAACGATTGTTCATTGACCTGAGTATCCGATATCGAGCATGTATGTCGGATGAACTGAATGTAGTTGAAAAGTTCGTAGAAGAAGTCTTAATTGATCTAATGGATGAAAAGTAATGTCTGTAGGGATTCAAGCTTCATCAAGGAGAGGAGTGAAGCCTCTCCATCGAATTCTCGTGGATCTGGACCATCCTGAGCCATAATCAAGAAAAGAACCAAGAATCAAGATGACTTGGTGAATGTGAAGTTGGTCCCATCTATCCTGCCCGACTACATCCCACCCGTAGCTGACGCGGTGAGTCGTGATAGTGTCCCAAGGGACTTCGATTACACCTTGGTTACTATGTACCTCCCGAAGGGGATACATGAAGTTCGAACCCAGCTAGACAAGATCATGACATTAAAATTCAATGACTTCAAACTAGGGGATCAAAAGAACCACAACATGCTCACCCCTCACAGGTACTTGACTAGGATGAAGGGGAAGAACTCAAGGATAATCCCCCAACCATGGAATATGAACCTTGCATAGTCCACTTTATTGAACATGATGAAGATACCACATTTTGGAAGGCACTAGGAAGTTAACGTGTGCGTTAATCTCTTGCTGTCGTGCTACCATGACGGCTATCTGTGGCTAGACAGATGCATTAAAGTTGACCCAATACTGATCCATAGGATCACTAGATTGAGCATGTAGGGACTAGACCCACAAAACTTATACCCAGGGAAGGCTGCAGATCGTGCCCTGGAACAGAGGATTAAGAATACCTGTGACGATGTAGAAAAGGGGACACGAGGCTACAAGTTAGCTTCCATCTAGAATGGTGCAGTGCACTTGTCCTTCTAGTTGATTGTAGGGAAGATAGTGAGAAAGAACAGACCTACACAGGTCATAAGGTTTGTTGTTGACCTCACTGGAAAATGCGTAGAGGGACTACAGATGAATTGGGAAAATTACTTAGTCAACCATTTAGAATTGGATTGTCGTGAAGCTTAGGATCAGGGCTATGAGTTTCACTTTAGTTGGCCCTTCATCCTCACCGTGTTTACAACTTGGGATATGCCAGAAGGTGCGACCTTCCCCGAGATTGAGCTGTTCGAGCCGCTAACTGCGAAGTTCACCACGCTCTGGTATTCGAGCCATATGGGAAAATGGTGGTAGTTAAACACAGTATTCCATACCTACTATTAGTAGTTAAAGAGGGCCATTGAGGCTGCCCTCATATGATGCCAAAAACCCTACACCGGTTCAGGCCCCTTATGAAGTTCCATGTAGATCAACATTTTACTTATATCACTGCATGTGCAGACGAGAGTAAATAATGACTTTAGTCATACTATAAGCTCACATAAGAGGACCTAGAAGAGATAACTAAGGATTGGACTGTCGAGCTCCTTATCCCTATTGACCTCGCAAAATTTTCTGATCCCGAACTAATAGGAAGCCCGGAGGCCACTCGCGAAGAGCATGACACACTTGGAACAAGCAGAAGGAAGAAGATATAAGAGGTACGTAACTTGAGCAGTGCATTAGAAGAAACTACTTTAGAATCACCTGGAGGAGGAGGTAATGAAAAAGTAGATAAAGAAGAGAACAATGGGAAAGAACATCAATAGAAGCAAGGAGAAGTAACACCGCCTAGGGATACTGTTGATGAGACTGATCCATCTAAGAAAAGAAAGGTTTCTCCTATGAAGCGTATCTCTTGGAAGAAATCCAGAGCTAGTAAGACCAAGTTGCATATTATTCTCATGCTTGATGACTTTGAATTCATTATCACAGCTTTATCAGATGCCTCGCAGGAAATTTTGCAGAACATTGAAGCCAAACAAGAAGCCATGTATTATAGAATTGAGACAGAGCTGAGAGGAGTTCAATAGACCCTTCACTCCAGCCGTGCAGTGTCCACTGCACCCCTGCCATTAGAAGAAACAGATTTGGGAGACGAGCCTGCCCAACTCCACAGAATAGCCAATGCGACCGAAGCTCACCTTCATTGCACCCAAGAAGAAAAGGAATAGGCCACGGTGGCCCTGAAGCATGCACAAGAAGTGGTGATAGAGAAATACAGGATTGCGTAGCAGGAGAAGGCTACCCTCTAGTCAAAATTCGAAGAAGAGAAAGCACAAATCCAGTGAGAGAAGTAAAAAATGCTCACCGAGCAGGTTGGAGTAAAATAAGAAGTCAACAGAGAACTCCGCTTTGTGACTGGCTTAGAGCAAAAGGAGGAAGACCCAGTAGAGAATCAAGTAGCGAAGCTTGTTGGAGCCATTCAATAGCTTCAACAGAGAATAACAGATCTAGAGCTATTGTTAGTGCCAAACACTCCATAGGACGTCCAAGATCAAAGAGAAGCAACTACTCGGAGTGCAGTTCAGAGAATCAAGACCTTCACCATGGAATGTAAACAACTTAGTGATCACAATGCATAGACTTATGAAGGAATTACTGCAGATCCTGAACTAAAGACATTGGAGTCTCAACTCCAGGAGGCAAAGAAATAAGAAATAATGATACAAGCACACTTGAAGCTCTTGTCTGTAGTTGAAAGAATGAAAATATCTTAGGAACATCACAATACTCAACAACAGGTCAATACCATATAGAGCAAAGTCATGGAAGTGACTCAGATGCTCTAGCCAGTCCAAGATGCAGCTTGCCAACCGTTTGAGGAGATTGAAGGATGAGGATCAAAGATGTAACAAGTAGTCACTTCAGTCGAACAATGCTTAGAGAGACCTGTGAACGAGGTAGTTCTTCAGAAGTTTTCTGAGAAGGAGGCCTTGGCACAACAGTAGGTTGAAGCAGTTCGATCCAGACTCAAGGATTTTGAAGCAGAGCTACCCAGATCAGAGTGACTTGAGATGAGTCACATGTGAGTGTTGGGGGCCTACTAGCCCTTGACCAATTTTTGGAGATCCTTGGTCAAGTTTGACCTATTTTGGGACTTTGACAGGATGTCAAATACAGAGCATAAGTTGAAGCAAAGATCGCAAAATCTCGACCCCTTTTTAGGGATTTTTGGGTTTTGGGCTTATGTAACACGTATGGGGATGCGAACCCATTGATTTACCCATGTTTAGGCCCATTTTGTAATGTATAAATAGATGTCTAGGTGATGTAATAAAAGGATGATATAGACATCTGTGTGATGATGTGCTAAGTGCAAGTGATAGTTGTACATGCTTTGTGCATATTGTGTGATACTTGCAAGGCTAAGTGAAAGTGACTGTAAGAGATGGTATAAAGGATTTGTCCTGTAACCTAGCTCAGAGAAGGAGGATTTGGTTGAGTGCATGCAGATATTATGTCCTATGCAGAGTATTATCTTATGGCTCTGTGCATGTAGATGATTGACTGAAGATAATAAAGAGAAGAAGAGTTGGTGGATGTAGCCCTAGGCTGGGGGTGAACCACGTATATCCTATGTTATGGTTGCTTTGTGCATTGTGATTGTTTTATTGTTCATATGGTTAATGCTTAGTGTAGTAATGTATTCTTAGATGGACATGATATGATAGCTTAGTGCTTAGTGATGTGAATAAATGTTAGATCTATTCTGTTTCCTTATTCTAAGGGTTTAGATGTGGTAGATCTTAGTGAATACTACATTTCTCTGTAATTAGGGTTTTGTCTGCAAAGTAAATATAGGCTAGATACTAATGAATGATAATTGCTAAGTGTTTTGTTAAGGTGTTGTAATCACAGATCTATGTCCCATCTAGGTTGCAGACATATGAGTCCTACAACCACCCCTGCCTCTACCTCGGGTGAGACTTCATCTGCTTCACAGGTGTTGCCAAAAGGATCGGTAGTTAGGGTTTTGTTGGTGTGTTTTTGAAGCGTTGAACCCTGGGTCTGCCCCTATGCCAACATCTCTCATTAGCATTCAATATATAATCAACACCATAATTCAATGCATAAACATCACATAAACATAGTACACCAAAATTTTACATGGAAACCCAATATAGGAGAAAACCACAAAATACTTTTCTTATTTATCAAAGAGTACATTCATTGGATTCACCAACTTCCTATTTCTCTAGTGGAACAAACTCCTCATTCCTAGCTCTCATTCCGAAAGAGAAAAACCCAGCCTCCTTCTCCAGGTTTCGCCCCATCTCTCTTTGCAACTCATCTCATAAGATTATAACAAAAATCATTGCAAATAGATTTAAAGTCATCCTGCCTCATATCATCTCTGAGAACCAAGGTACCCATGGGTGCTGGCTATAAATTGAATAACTATCATCAATCACTGTAGGCCCCGCCTAGCCAATGGATCAATCCGGCCTAACTAGAGGGAAACAAGAGGAAAAGGCAATATTTGAGAATAAAAACTCAATTTGACCCTCGACATAATCTTTTTATTTGTACCTCCAAAAAACGAGGTTTATATAAACAAAAACATGAAATGCGAACGACAATTAGAAGGAGGCTTCAACCCCCTATTTATAGTCTTAAACTTGAAGGAAGCTCCAACTCCTTAATTTTTTGGCTCGAACCAGAAGAAGGATACAACCACTTTCCTTGCCCCGTTCAATTGCCCTAAAATATAAATGTATACCAATATGTCACTACCTATGTTGCTATAACTAATAACCTATTTCTTATGTTGTTTATGATACTTCTGTTGCTGCTACCGATTTCAATATGTCATCAATACTGCAACCACACATACCTCATACCAAGATCCACAAGAGACTTCTACAAATCAAATTCTTATGAATCACTAAGACATATCTATTCCTTATTTATTCAAAATACACACCCTAAGATACAAAGGTAGACATACCTACAACCTGTAACTGATCTAATTTTTAGATCTCTTATCTTCAACAACTTTTCTTCATAGGTCCACAACTCTTACACTGTCTTCTCACGTATGTCCACACTTTTCCTCACTGCAGCTAGTGGATGTCCATTATTTTCTTCCTAAAACCCACGCATTTACTCAAGGAACCTAGATCTCTAACTTTTTCTTCGTACGCTCAGCCCCTGCAAACTTATTTCTTCACTGGAGTTTGTTAACTCCAATTTATTATCTTCATATCTATTAATTAGTATTCATAGAAGTGATTTTCCAATTGACTCTTCTATGTGTTTTAATGAGTATCTCATGATGACATGCAACACACATGTAACTTGTTAACTTTTGTTTCTAGTTAATTTAACATGAAATTGACATGCAACTTGTTAACTTCAGTTTACATCTATTTTACCTTGACACAAAATTTGTTAACTTCCTATTTAAGGGTTGACATCAATGACAACCAATCTTTCAACAGTTTCAACATAGTAGCATTGTTCATAACATTGATGGCATCCCCTAAATATATAAGAGTATTTTGGATCAAGGTTTTGTTGATGTGAAAATTTACTAAAGGGTTTCTTGGATCTAGATACTTAGGTACAATTAACTTCCCAAGCATAAGGTTAGCTAGGTATCCTATAACATTTATAGTGGGGGTGTATTTTCTTTTCCTCCCTGGCCTTGTAATGCACTCTTCTTTGATAAACCTATTAAAAATAGACACATCCTTGAGGGATTGCAAGAGAGGTATTTTTTTACACACACACACTTAATTTCTCCTAGAAGTTCTTTCTCTTCAAATGTATACATTTTCTTTTCATTTAATCTTCCAGGATAAGGAGAGTTTTTGGTTGGGGTGAGGTAATATATTCTTTATCGGATTATACATATTTTATGATATTGTTTTTTTGTTTTAATACTTTTTCTTATTTAATATTGATCTCTTTCGCTTCTAAGGAATAAGTCTGATAAGTGGTTTCACTATTGTATACATGTTGAACTTGCTTGTTATTTGGATTTGGAGTAGGTTGAGCAGGTAAATGAGGTTGTTTAGGAGGAACACTATTTTGAGTTGTGTTGTTGGGTTGAGGAGGAGGAGGATTTTAATGTAGGTTACTGAAAATTTTGTGGCCTCCATCCTTGTAGAGGTTGACTCCATTGGTGGTTTTGATTTTGTGGCATGCTATGAAAGGATTGGTATGGAGGAGGAATTGGTGGTCCTTGATATTTCCAAGGATTTATATTTGTCCAAGGAGATGTATTTGGATTATATCATGGTTGAGGAGACATTTAATTATTATATGCACTAAAATTTTGAGCAGGGTTGAAGTTCAAACCTATTTGGAAGGTTATTGATGCTCCAAGCCTCCTTTAATTGATGAAGTATAGTGATTCCACATTCTCCTCTTCTCCTCAAAATGTATCTTTCAATCCTAGAAAATAATATTTGTTAGTTGGATAATTTTCTTCACAAATACCACAAACATCTATAAGGTTTAGAGGGCACAAATTTATAGGATGATTTTTAGTGCATTTAGGGAAATAGACAACCAATTCCTTCTCTGCTTCCTCTTGGTTCTTCTTGATATGCAAAGTATCCATTTGCATGTCTAAAGAATGAAAAATATCGGTTTTCATATCTTCTATTAACCCTCCTAATTTGTTCTTTATATGATCTGTAGGGTTAGAATATTAAGGTACCAAACCTCTATTGCTTCTACCTTTCTTTCTTGAGGACCTTGAATGCTTCTTGAATATTATTTTGATATCATCATAGTCCAACTAATAGATATCTCCATTGGATAAGAGATTAAATTATTCCATAATATCCTCTCTTACTCCTCTGAGTAAGACAAGATTGAGTGAGTCCTCATCCATAGTACATTTTTTAGCTATTTTTAGATTAACTGAAATATCTCTTCAAAGAATTCTATAGATTCATCAGGTCCTTCTTCCATTCTAAAAATTTCATCCCTTGTGTCCCTTTCTCTGAAGTAGTCTATGTATCTCTTACTGAAGGTATTTTTCATTTGATCCCAAGTTGTGATACTATTTTTGTCTAGGCTCATAAACCATCTTAGAGTTGAATCCTTCAAGGTAGAAGGAGAAATTTTGATCTTCTTTTCATCAATAGTATAATCACATGTCCTACATATAACTACAAACTTAAATAAGAAAGTGTCAGGATCTTCAGAAACAAGCCCATGAAAATGAGGTAAGGAATAAGGATTAATATTTTTCATCTTGGCATCTCCACTGGATTCCTAAATGAGAAACTCAAATATCTCTTCTTCAAGCACCAACCATGGCACGAGGTGAGGGAGATTGTCCTTCCTCTGAAATTTTTTCAATTGCTCTAGCTTCCCTTTGCAATAAACTTTCAAGTATTCCAGGACCAATCTCTTGATTTCTTGGACCTATTTTTGGGGTGGGGGTTTTTGGAAAAAAATCAACTTTCCTATCTATAGGTCTAGTCATTCATGAAATTAAAGAAAGTAAAACTATTTTTTTTCCCTTTACATATAATGAAAAAGAGTGTGACAACGAGCTAACAATACTCACTCGAAGTGAAAGAACTTAGGATTTTACACTATAGAAATCCTATAGTGAGGTCGGCCTTGTGATTGAGGTATATTTCCTACTTCTCTAGGTCACACAAAATAAAACAAAAAAATGAAAATGATACGCAAACTTTAGCACCTCCCTGACAATGACACCAAAAACTGATGGTCCTAGGAATAACATAATAATATTACTATATCCTTGGCTCCTTACTTTAATTTGTCAACTTGAGGTTCATATGAACTTGGGAGATGATGTGCAATGTATATATAGTATGCACAGATAGTAGTAAAGTTATGAGACTGATAAAGGGTTGGAATACATGAAATTGTGCAGAAAAGTTAAATGACAAAAATAAACTTTAACCTATTGGTGAAAAACACACCAAATTAAAATAACAACTAATCTGGTTTGCAGAAGGAAATAATTTTATCTAAAAAATAAACAATAAAGAGAAAATTGAAAGAAGGAAGTGAATTCATTCTAGTGTATGACAAAAAGTTGCAATTTAAAGAAAAGATAAACTAATGTATAAACTTAAACAAGCTATTTTATTCCTAACCATTTGATCAATAACAACCCATATGTATTCTTAATGTTTATTGTTGTTCTCATGAAAACAATATTAAGATAAACTAAATTATAGAACTGAAAAAGTCCTATAGGAGGTTTCTATAAGGACTATATAGTTTCTACAAGAAACTCCTACAGGAAGCCATGAAGAAGCCTAGAATATAGTGTAAGTCTTTTGAAGCATCAACAAATCTAGACTTCAATAAAATGAAATAGATATCAGATTCTTGGCCTTGGAAAGGCACACAAGAGTGTTCCAAGAGGTCGTTGAATCTTTCTCTAGGATGTCTGTTGTAACCAACCTGTTAATCATAACTTGACAGAAAGCATAATTAATCATGCAAACCTATGTTAATATTGAAAAGAGAATGAAATTCTAACTGATTACTAACTTAACATGAAAAGAACTAAATAAATTGCAACAGGGTCCTTGTAGGGATGATTTTAAGGGTGGAAATTTATTTAAAAATGCAGAAAACTTGGAGAATCTTACTAATCCTTCATATGGCAACTAAAAAATGCTTAACGCTATTTTTATAAAAATATTCAAATTTCTAATAATTTTATATAGTTTGTATAAATTTTTGGCAGTTTTTAAGGTAAAATGATTTTATCCTATAGAATTTGGGTGAATCATTTTTAGAATGGAGAATATTTTTTGGGGAAAAAGCATGGAAAATTATCCCATGAGCAAAATTTAGCCCCTAAAATATCCTTGGGTCCTTGATCCCTCTTGAGTGGGCCCTACCCAAGAAGCACAAGGAACCTTGAGAAAAAATTAATAAGCTGAAAACAAGACTATATTTATTCCATTAACATTAGTAGTACATTAAGAGAAAAAGCCTCTAAGTCTTCAACAAAAGTATTTAGAAAAAAGTCTCAATACAATATTATCAAAAATCCATCCCTTCTATCCTAGGCTAGAGGTGTATATAGTCATGGGAGTTCGACCTCCCTGCTTAGATTGAGGAAAGAAGTGGGGAAATAGGGGATCCTATTCAATCTCATATATATCTCAAACTATTGTTGATCAAGAGTGGATATTAATTAACAAAGAGTTCTCAAGAGGTAAGTGTGGACAATGTCCCTTGATTCTTGGATGGTAGTGCTCTGAGGGAGACGAAATCCCCTGATTTTAGGATGTTGGTTCCCTTAAGCTCTCTTGATTCATGGATTTTGACCTGCTTGGTGCTAAACACATATTTTGGCATAGACATTAGAGAAAAAAGGTATAATATACACAAATTTCCACCTCAAAACACATTTACTAAGAAACAAAAAAATATCCATCAATTACTATCAAATATGGCCATTGTTGTAGGAAAATCTCTCTGTGGATAGGTAGACCTCCTCTTGAGAGCTAGACCCTTAACTCTAAGACAGAAGGTGCTTAACATGGAAAGTGAATTCTTTTTAGATCTAATCAAGCCGATGAACAAAAGAGAAGGAGGAAAGCATGTACGTTATGAACATCGTTTTTCCTTGCAAGGTCCAGGATGTGGTTCGATCTTGAGCTCCTTGGTAGATCCCGCAAGACAAACAAAAGTACAAAAAAATTCCTACTCTACTAAGATTAGCTAAAACATAGATCCATCTACTATAGACAAACTTATATGGAACAAGTACAAGTTTGAAAGAAATAGGCCAAACATTGATTATATTAATGAGAACAAAGTGTTACTTACAGCCATGGATGTAGTGCAACAACTTCACCAAGCTCTCCTTGTCCAAACCCTTGCTTAAACAGTCCACACACAGAATGCTGATGCTCCAAATGACATCTTCCTCATGAGATCATAAGTTATATGCTTCACAATTCTTTCCATCTCCCCTTCCTCCATGGAAATCCCTCATTATATAAGATTTGGAGGCTTAACCACCATGGAGAGGATCTCTCATCAGATCCACTAAGAAATGGATCTCTAAGATATTTAGGGAGAAAATATCTCTCAAGGATTTTGGGGAGGAAATATCTCTCAAGGATTTTAAGGAGGAAATATTTCAACCATCCATGAGATCCTCCACCTTCCCTAAAAAATAGGAAACCAAATGTGAGGTGGATTCTCACACTTAATTACTTTATTTTTCATGAATATCAATAATATTTCATGTGCACTTGATTCTCACACGTAATCAATTCCTTTTCCATGAATATTAATAATAATGACGTGTACTTGGTATTTTGGCCTTCATGTAATATATCCCTCCTCCACATTGACTATGGATTGTGACATAGGCTATTCCATGGTGCTAAGGTGTAGGAGACACTTATATGACACTTTACAACACTTAGGGTGAGGTACCTAGGTGTGAAAATTTCATGTGTAACATAATGCATCCTAAAGTGTGAGGTCAGAAGAGAGAATGATGGCTGAAACACTTTACAAATCTTTAAATCAAGGGTGTGGACTTGGAGAACCTAGTAGAAGCTGCAAACAAACATCCAAAAAATATTATGACATGTTTCAAACTCAAGGCAGGCATACCTATGCCTGGGTGATAAAGACTTGCAAGATATGGCCGCCATAAAATACACTGCAAATCCATAATTATATTGATAAAAGGTATAGCCACAGAGGATACAATGTGGATCTATACTCCTATGACCTGAATTGATCGTAGCCATGAAGAATACATAGTGGATCTACGAGATGACAAGACATAGCCACGACCAATACAAAGTGGATCTATGTGACAGTATATGTGTCATTGTTCAAGAAAAACTCCGTCGCAACGTGGGCAAAGTACATATCAGAGTGATCACTCAACCCAGGGTCTTCTTACCGATCCCAATGTAGTACAAATATAACCATGTGAATAGATGTCTTGATGTCGAACATCGCAGAAACCACTTGATTACCGGTCAATGATGTAAACCATTAACAAGCATGAGGGAAATCACCATTGATGTCAATGATTCCCAAGGTACCCTAGTACATTCCAACAAATGTGAATGGATGAGATGAATTCGAACATCCATGGAATCATCCAATCAGAGGTCAATGATGTAAACCCGCTGTCAAACGTGAGGAGGCCTGCCATTGAGGCATGCAGGTCCCAAAGTACTAATTGGTTTCTAAGTCCAGTTCCTGGATAATGTGTTGAAGTTGACAGGAATAGACTCGTCAAAGGAGGGCCTTGATGTATCCCCCATCAACGACATGAAACAGACACATAGATGTAATTGGTAGATCAAATGAACATGGACTAACATGAGTATTGAGATGAGATATTTGTGATGGTTGACTCTCGAGGCAGATACTTCCCTTGAACACTGAGGCACAATAGCATAAACATGACATGGAACAAAACATGATGATGCAGTGGATACTGTGACTTTCGTCAAGTGACCTAAAGGAGTAAGAAAAACTCTGAGGATTGGTTCAGTACAGAGGTTCAGTGGATTAAGATGTGCACAAAGACAAAGTGCCGTGTTCAAGGGTGACTCTAAGAGTTACTGGTAATTTTCTCAAAAATTGCTTAGCTTGCTTCTTTCAATTTTTTCCCCCATCCAGATAGACGAGTACCTCTTTTTAATTAAACGAGTTCGAGTAGGGTAACACATGCTCGATATAACTCACCTTTGGTAAGTTCCTCTTCCTTTGTTTAATGAACTGGAAGAAGTAAGGGTTCGGTCCCATATGGGCCCTTCAATGCATGATTGTTTTAACGAGTCCATAGAAGGTAAACTCGGTAGTTTTTCATTTTTAGAGAGTTTGAAAATGACTTAAAGAAGACTCCAATGTTGTCCTTTTTCATAATGTTAGTCTTGCGAGGCTGAAAAAAAGATAAATTATCACTCGAAAGATGCCCTTTCAAACCTTTTAACGAGTGGGAAAGGAAGCAAGATCACTCGACAATCTTTTCATGTTTAGAGAGTTTGAAAGGAGCTTAAAGACGATTCTAGGGGTTCCCTTTTTGTGTATCCATACAGGTCCAAAAAAGAGATAAAAGTTTACCTGGATGCATTCTCATGTATTTACGAGCACGAGAACAAACAAAGACTAAGCTCGGTATGCCCCCATCTTGAAAGCTAGTGGCTTACCTCTAGAATGATCATCAAAGGCTAGAGACATGCCCTCCATGCTTCAATTCATTCACCAAATTTGAGGTTGTCACCAATTTCTCTAGTATATGAGAAAAGGAGAAGGGTGGATGAAAAGAAGGTTCAAGAGAGGTGATTGTTTCATTTTTTAATGAGCTTGACACAGGAAAAGAACTATGCTTAGGGTTCTGGGTTTGATCCCTAGATTACTGTTTCATTTTTTAACGAGCTTGATACAAAGAGGAAAACTATGCTCATCACCTCTACTTCATTTTTTAATGAGCTTGCCATAGAGAAGAGAAACTATGCTCATGACCTTTGTTTCATTTTTTAACGAGCTTTCCATAGAGAAGAGAAACTATGCTCATAGATTCTTCTTGATCATGGCTTCCAAGAGGATAATGCTCTGGAAGGATACCATGTCAAGGGACAAAACTCAGTCATGGATTCCAAGAGATCTTCATTGGATGGAAGATAATCACTTTGGAAGGAACACATGTTGAGGGTCATGACAGGGGTAAGGGGATTAGGCTCCAACAACCCTACCAAAGAGATTACCATTTCCACTACCGGATCCAAATCATCAGAAGTTGAAATCATGGGAGATGATGGAAAATCAACATCAGGAGGGGAGATAGGGTGTATATCTTCTTGAATTTTTTCACAAGGGGAAAGAAAAAAATATATGTGATGGTTATTATCTCGAGGTAACTTTTCAATGCGAAGAATTTCTGAAATAGATTCATCGAAGGATAAATTGGGGAAATGTAGTCGATCGCAGATGACAAGGAACTTAATTGTGGTGGCATCGAGCGATTGTTGGGTGCCAATAGATGTTGGTCAACTGAAGAGGGAGAAGTGGATTGGATAGAAACATATGACATTTCAATTGTACTAAGTGGCACCGTGTCACTTAGTGCAATGAATTCCAATGAACTAGGTACAATCCAAGGGTCAGATGATTGCAAAGATTGATAAGCTGCGGTCGAAATCATATCGACAGTGGAAATATGATGTGTAGTCAGTGGAAGTGGTGTAGGGAAGGTACCCATGAGGATAGAATATTTTAGTAAGCCAACACCAATGTTTTCATACATGATCTTGTGGTCTCCCAAGAAAGGAATATTGTTGGTAGTGGGAGCGTGAGCATCGGTCATGTAGAAATCCAACTGATCAATAGTGACAATTTTTCCCTGATGAGGAAATTGGACACATCAAAAAACCGATGAGGCAACAACAGTCATAGCATAAAACCAACTTCTTACAAGTAACAAGTTGTAATCGAGGGGAGCATCGACCACCTCGACATCAACAGTAACAGTTTTGCCACCCAATTGGATGGGCAGGGACTTTAAAAGCCCATGGGGATGAAAACCTCACCCATATAAGGCGCGTAACATCATTGGGGATTTGTTAAGGGCATGTGATTTTAAACCTTTGCAACACACCAAAGACATGACACAAGTCGAGGCTCCCTCATCCAGAATAGTTCGATGTATTTGTTGATTGTGAACAACAATATCAACTTGGAAAGCAAGTTGGTGGGAGAGTCGAGACACATAATTGTCCAGGTTAAACATGATATGGTTGGATGACTTAGGTTCAACAATGGCAATAGCAGCCAAGAGTGTTCTACGTTGACTGGGGCAGTGTTGTAGAACTTCTAACGCAGACATAGCACACGGTGCTTGAGCCAAATCTTCAACAATGTTGTAGTCCTGGGCGACACGTGAACTAGGATTAAAGGTAGCTTTACTTATAGTTCTCTTAGGAGGGCATAAGATAGAGTCAAACACAGGTTTCTCAATCTGAAGTGGTCTAGATAGAGGATTAATCGATGGAAGACTAACGGAGGACGGTGATGGATATGGTAAAGTACCGGTACCGTTAGTGTCTTTTCCTTTGTCAGGGTTACCTGGTGTGTCATATGTCTTAGAGAGAGTGTTCAAATTAATCCCATTAAACATATAAATATGTGCACTCAATGAGGCCTCATCATTAGGATGTATAGAACTGCCCCTAGGAGAGGGGGTTTGAGAAACCATGGATTGCTGCTATGGAAACGGTTGAGTAAGCACAATGGGTTGTGACTTTCCTTGGAAAAGTTTGGCCACTTCATTGAAAAGTGGATAGTATCGAGTGTAGTGATCGTCACCATAAATGATACATGAGAATTTCAGTTTCCATTGTTTTTTCTTTTCGGTAGCAGGTGTTTGAACTTGATTTTTTGGTTGTTCATTGTTATTGGTATTTTTTGATTTATTCTTTGTCTTCTTCTTACCTCCAGATTGTTGTGAAGGGGCAGATTGAATTGCATTAACCTTAGAGATCTGATTTTGGGGGGAGGTAGAGGAGAGTGTGAGCGATTGGAAAGTAGATTGAGTGTTGACGGAACCGATAACACCATCCGCATGAGATGATGATGACGGCTTAGATGGATTGTTATTAGCTCGAGCAACATTCGGAAGTAAATCATAAAAAGTACCATATTTAGAATAAACCAAATCTAAGTACTGAGCCTAAGAAATGGCTTGTTCCTTTGTGACTGCGCCACTCATAGCGACATCACGAACGATCGGGGGTAAAAGTGATTTAGTAAACTATTCCACCAATAATATGTCAGGAATGATTACCTTGATCATCCTTCGTCATCGCCTCCACTCATGAATATGGTCAGAGATATTCACAAAGTTAGTTTTACGAGGTCAAGAGTTCAGTACCTGTCTCGTAGCGAATAGGTAGTTGAAAGTGTGTGAGGAAAGACATGGCAAGGGAATTGAAATTATGAAAAGAAGCACATGGTAGTTCAATATACCACTTTTCTACCGAGCCTGTAAGTGTTCACTGGAAAAGACCCAAACGTATAGAATCATCCATGATGGAGTTTGATGAACACCACAAATGGAAATTCATCACATGGTTGTTTGGATCTTCGCCATATTTTCCATCAAATTTCAGAATATCAGAGGGAAGTTTAGCTAGAATGACTGGCCAAACCGATGAATGAAAAATAGGACAATTAGTTAATCGAGACAAGTATGGGAGATCCAGAGTCGCAAGGAAAGGTAGTTGTCGGTTAATTTGCAGATGATACTGGTGTAGCACAAGAACACTAGTAGGACCATAAAATAGGTTAGGTGGATAGTTGTAACCAGTAGGTCCTCTGACATACAATGGTTGCTAGCCAAGATAAGCAAGATTTGATGATGGATGAGAAACATTTGCATAACCCGGTGGGTTCTGAGCATTCTAGGCCAGGTGATTTGCTTTCCCATAAGGAGGATAAACATTTTTCCCTTGAGGGTGGTGAGGAGTAGATCCCGGAGGTGGATACACATTGGACCCATGAGGAGGATAAGGCTGTTGTCCTGGAGAACTCCAGGTGGTGTTCGGGATACCTCCCGAATAAGGTTGTTCATAAGATGTTATGGAAGGAATAAGATTTGATATTCCTCCTAGTGAGTTATGAGACGAGTGTCCCCCAATGTGGGGTTGAATAAAAGTGCCTCCTGAAGATACTCCCCAGGATTGTGAAGGGTTTCTAGAAAATGAAGGTTGCCCCCTTGCCAACAATGGATTAATGACCAGGGTATGACTGGAAAACGGAGGGTGCCCTCCAGGAGGAGCATGAAAAGGGGGCTATCCCTTAAAAGGGGTAGGCCCACCATAGAATGGTAGTCCTCCAGGAGGGAAAGGTTCATTAGATGGTGGTTTCCCTCTAGTCGGTTGTGCTTGGCTAGCAGGGGTCTGCATTCTCGGTTGAAAATATGTCCCAACAAGATCGTGTGGAACATGTGGAGCTGTAGAGTAAAATCTCGTAGAAATGGGGGTAGGGATTGAAGTTATTTGGAGATGAGCAGAGGGGATGAGTCCAGTAGTGGGATGGAATTATGCTGATGTAACAATAGGGTTAATGACCTGATTGACTGGGTGACTCATGGTTTGACCGAATGGTCCTGTTTCACCAGGAGGGTCATGAGGATAAAAGGGTTGTCGAAAGGGTTCAAAATGTTCATAGAGATCACGTCCTAATGAATTCCTCCATACAGAATGAGAAGGTGTCAGATTGGTATCTACTATGGTGCTAGGATGAACATGAGTCCTATACTCATCACCAAATATTGGTTCTGTGGATCACATATATGTTTCGGTAAAAGTTCTCTCCGGTAATCTTGGGACCTCTTCATCTATGACATTCCCAAGGGAGTCCAAACGAAGCAAAAGTGCTTCGAGAGGGGTTACCGACACAGATGTAGTGTGAGGAGTAGGGTTTTCAACCATAACCAAAGCACCTTCTGATTTATCTAATGGAGGAGCAATAACACTTCTAGCGTCAGATTGATTTTCTACCTCTCCACGGTAGTTGTCTTTTGGAGGGTTAAGAGGTAAGGGTTGATAGCCTTCCAGAGGTAGCCTTTGCATCCTACGTGATCGGAGAAGACCTTTATCATCTACAGGTTCAATTTTGTAGAATAACTGATGGAGGAGCATCGTAAGCAGTCAAGCGAGTGTGGAGGAGAAAGATAGCTAGAAAGCGCAACATGCATTTTCTCATGTTTTGAGATATTTTTGGAAACATTAAATGTTATGGTTAAAAGGAGGCGTACTTGCATATTGTAAATAGATCATGAGAAATTCACTCTCATCTATTGATGTAAAAGGCATTTATGCCCAGTTAATGAAAGTAGGTAGATTTAAATTCCAAATTAGACAGTTTTAGGAATAGGAGGGAAAACGACTATAGACACCCTCATCTTTGTATCATTGTATCATTCGAACATTAGCATAGAGTAGAAGAGAGCTATAGCAGGAGAGTTGTAGAGGAGAACCAATATACAGAAGCTTGAATTTATATATGAAGCTTTGATTCAGACTCATGGTATTATGATGTTTTCTGTGTACAGATGTTGAATGGTCTATTTACAGTTTCTTACTCTGTCATGCATTTGTTATTATGCTGTATGTGAATATATGTTTTCAAGTTGGATGTTTGAAGTCTGAGAGAGATAGGAAATGAGTTTCAATTGTTTCTCATCTTGAGTGAGAAGTTTCTGCAAGGAGTGCAGTGAAACGTCCGCAAGGAGTGCAGTGAAACGTCCGCAAGGAGTGCGTTGATGAAGGTCCAGAGTTTCATCTCTGAAAAGCTCATGAGGGATACCCTTGTTCTCATCCCGATAGAAGTGCAAGTAAAGCACAAAAGTCGTGCAAGGGGTGTGCAGGTGTTGGAAGTCTTAGGACTTATCAACAAAATGGGAGTTGAAGGACTGATGTTGCAGAGGAGTTGCACAGAGTCGAGAGATTCAAATACTTAGAAATATTTGAAGTATTTCCGCAAGGAGTGCGTGCAGGAGTCTTCTGGAGACTCAAATTTGCAGAAAAGCTTAGGAGGAGTAGCATTTTCGAAGTGTTCGAAGAAAATTCAAGAAGGTTGATCCCTTCAAAGTATTCAAGAGGAGGTAAGGAGAAAATCTTAGTGCATAAGGCTAAATTCCTTAGAGGCTTTAGAGGGAAGAAATTGAAAGGTTGAAATTCTCTGAGGAGAACTCATGAAACAACGAGGATCGTAGGATCTGCAGAAGCTGCAAGGTGGATAAGGGCATACAAACCCATCACTTTAGTACCCAGAATCAACGTGGGTTGTTAATCTTGATCTATTGGAGCTATCAGATCATTTTGGGGATTCAGAGTTCGTAAGTTTGGAGTGCAAGCCAAAACCTTTGGTTGATCAAATCCCTGAAACGGTAAAAGAGTTTCATGTATAAAGGAAGAGTGATGAGGTCAAACTTTTAGAACTTTAGAATTCAGGATTTCGGAGGTCCTGAGGACATGTGATCGGGACATAAGGGGGAGGAAAGCCCAAAATTTGAAGTTGTGGCAGGGTATTTGTCAGAATTTCAGGAATCAGGATTTCAGCATTCCTGTTGACAAGAAGTCGGGGTGCTTCACATGAGAACCCTTGAAATTACGAAACGCAAAATAGAGTAAAGTGGAATTTCGGCAATTCAGTGTTTTAGTGTTTGGGAACTCGAGAGGACAATGTTCTGGGATCAAGAGTCTTGGACTCCCAGTACCCGAAAGTCTGAAATCACGCGGGCCGTCGGATCAAAGGGAGACTTATAGTCATTGATCCCATTGGGGATATTGATTCATAGTTCGGGGTTTGTGGAGGTTAGAGAGCTGGATGCTTTACATCAGGATTCACGAAATCGCGAAACCCGAAATCCTAAAAAGGAAAGAAAAGAAAAGTCCTGATAAGGAAAAAAGGGCGCGACCATTTTATTATGGTCAGGGGAAGTTGAGTGGTGCTTTGTGCTGGTTCACATGGGCAAACTCATAAGGACCTATGGAAAAACACTATTGTTGTGTGTGTGTAGGATTCCTTGTGGAGGAACCTAAGAGGCAATTAGACTTAGGAGGGCAGATTTAGAATGATCCTGTGTGGACCTTGATTATGAGGATTGGGGGTCTTAGTGAAGTTGTGGTATCAGAGCCCAGAGAAATTTATTTGTTTTTTGTAGTAGATAAAAGAGAAAATATTTACATCCATGTCGTCGAGAAGAAGAGACAGGCCAATGCCTGATCCAGCAGTGGAAAGGGAAATGCATGAACTACGTGCTAGGCTTGATGCCATGGAGACAACACAGAGGTGCATAGTTGATGCTGGAGATATCAGCGAGGTTGAAAGTGAAAATGAAGCTAGACATGAAGGATAAGAAGTAGCAGTCGAGGATGCTGCCGATGAACACCTATTCAGGGTTGTTGCAAGGATAGGTGCCAGGGAAAAAATGGAGATTCCCATGTATGAGGGGAAACTGGACATTGAAGAGATTCTAGACTGGATTAGAGCTCTAGATAAGTACTTTGACTATGAGGATGTTGAGGAAGAAAAGAAAGTCAAACATGCTATTATTAGACTTAAAGGGCATGCAACATTATGGTGGGATGAACTGGAGGTTGACAGACGCTACAAAGGTAAGTAGAAAATCAAAAGTTGGGATAGAATGGTTGCGAAGATGAAATCCAAATTCATACCCAAGGATTATCAAATTACTCTATTTTGGAGGATGCAGAATTTGAGACAGAAGCTGATGTTAGTGAAAGAATACACTGAAGAGTTCTACAAGATAAACATCAGAGGAGGTCATTGGGAAAGCAATGATGAAAAAGTTGCCAGGTACATGAATGGTCTAATATATGACATTTAGGATGAGATGAGCATGATGACCCTTAGAAATGTGGAAGATGCTTATCAAATGGCTCTGAAAGCTGAAGAGAAGCTGAGCCGAAAGCAAGGTCAGAGAGGCCGAGGCAGAAGTCAAGCTAGAGGCAAAACAATTGCCCAAGACAGAACTTAGAAACCTAAAGAGGAGTGGAAGAAACCTCAAACTCAGACTGAGAGAGGTGGAATCTCATAGAAGGGAAAGTATGCTGATAGAAATACTTTTCCTCGAACCAGAGGAAGAGGAAGAGGCAGAGGTGGAGAAATAAAATGCTTTACTTGTGGAAAAAATGGACACAGATCCTATGAATGTCCGAATAGAATGAAAGAAGGAGGTGAGACTCACATTGCTGAAGCACAAGGATGAAATGTTGAGGTAGAAGATGCTGAGGGTAGAAGATCCTTGATGATGAGGAAAGTTCTCTTAACGCCAAAGAAGGAGGCAGAGAACCCAACCCAAAGGAACAAAATTTTTCAGACTGCTTGCAAAACCAAGGACAGGGTATGCAGAGTCATCGTGGATAGTGGTAGCATAGACAATCTCTATCCACAGAGATGGTAGAAAATCTGGAGCTGGAGACTATTAAACATCCAAGCCCATACAAAGTTTCATGGTTACAAAAAGGACATCAGGTAAACGTCACTAAACAATGTTTAGTTGAATTTAAAATAGGAGGATATAAGGATGAAATACTATGTGATGTCATTCCCATGGATGTTTTTCACCTATTGTTGTGTAGACCATGGCAGTATGATAGAAATGTGATTCATGATGGGAGAAATAACACATACACCCTGGAGAAGAATCGGAGAACTCACATGTTGCTTCCGATTAAGGATAAAGAAGTGAAACCAGAGATGAGCAACACTGTACTTCTCATGAGTGGGAAGGAACTTCTTAAGGAGGTTAAGAAGAATGAAGATACACAATTCATCATGGTCAGGAAGCCTAGAATTGTTTTAACCAGTACAAGAGTGGATGATTTACCAGAGGAAATCTAGAAGTTTCTAGAAGAGTTTGCTGATATAGTAGTGGACGAACTACCTTGTTTGTTGCCACTGATCAGAAGTATAAGTCATCACATCGATCTTATACCTGGAGCTAGTTTACCAAACAAAGAAACGTACATATTGACACCGTAGGGGAATGAAGAAGTCAAAAGACAGGTCCATGATTTAATGGACAAAGGATTGGTTCGAGAAAGCTTGAGTCCATGCGTTGTTCCAACAATGCTCAGCCCAAAGAAAGATGGAGGCTAGAGGATGTGCACAGACTCAAGGGAAATCAACAAGATTACCATCAGATATATATTTCCTTTGCCAAGGATGGACGATTTGATGGATTGTTTGAGTGGAGCAATTTTTTTTTCAAAGATTGATTTGAAAAGCAGATATCAACAAATTCGTATGAGAGAAGGTGACGAATGGAAGACAAGCTTCAAAACAAATGAAGGGATGTAAGAATGGATTTTTATTCCATTTGGCTTAACAAACACGCCCAGTACTTTCATGAGGTTGATGAACGAAGTCCTGAAGGAGTTCATTGGGAAATTCGTCATTATATATCTTGACAATATACTGATTTTCAGTAGAACAGAAACAAAGCACTTGAAGCATTTGGCTACAGTGATGAGGAGATTACAGCAAGAGAAGTTGCTGATAAATATGAAGAAATCAACATTTATGAGAACATAACTCATTTATTTGGGTTTTGTTATCTCTGCAGATAAGCTGAAAATGGATCCAGATAAAGTGGAGGTAATTAAGAATTGGCCATCACCGAAGAATATATTTGAAGTTCAAAGCTTCCATGGATTAGCTAGTTTCTACAGGAAATTCATCAGAAATTTTAGTGGAATTAGTGCTCCAATGATGGAGACGGTGAAGAAAAGACAAAAGTCTTTTCATCGGATGGAGGAAGTAGAAAAAAGTTTCAACTTGCTGAAGACAAAGATTACTGAACAACCATTGGTGTTGCCATATTTCAGTAAGACATTCTAGGTCAAGTGTGACGCAAGTGGGTTTGCAATAGGATCGGTCTTGATCCAAGACAACAGACCAATCACATACTTCAATGAGAAATTGAATGAAGCAAAGGTCAAATATTCAACATATGACAAAGAATTTTATGCAGTCATACAAGCGCTGAAGAAATGGAGACATTATTTGGTTCCTAAAGAGTTTGTCTTGTACAGTGACAATCATGCTTTACAATTAGTGACTCAATAGGAGAAGTTGAACCAAAGACATGTTAAATGGGTCAAATACATGCAAAATTTTACTTTTGTAATTAAACATATTTCTGGAACTGCTAACAAAGTTGTTGATGCTTTGAGCAGGAAATGTTTGCTTATGCAGGAATTTAGAGTCAAAACTTTGGGTTTTGATAATCTCAAAGAAATGTACAGAGACGATCCAGATTTCAAAGAGGTGTATGAGGCATATGAGAATCCAATTATTAGGGATAGAAGTCAATGGACTGAATATATGATCCAGGATGGATTATTATTCAGAGGCAATCAATTATGTATTCCAAAATGCTCCATGAGGAAGAATTTGCTGAAATAAAAACATAGTGGAGGATTGGCCGGACATTTTGGTCATGACAAAATGTTCTCGAAATTAAATGGATTATATTTTTGGCCAGGGATGAGGACAGATGTCAAAATATTTGTGGACAGATGTAGAATTTGTCAACACACAAAGGGAAAAAGGAAAAACACAGGGTTATACCAGCCATTACCCATACCAAAGAGGCCGTGGGATGCAGTGAGCATGGATTTTGTATTGGGGCTGCCAAGAACGCAAAGAGGATTTGATTCAATCTTTGTGGTGGTAGAAAAATTTTCAAAGCTGTCACATTTTATACCATGCCAGAAAACCAGCGATGCAACACATATTGTGAACCTGTTTTTCAAGGAAGTTGTTAGACTTCATGGCTTACCAAGAAGTATAGTTTCAGATCGAGACATGAAGTTCGTGGGACATTTCTGAAGGACTTTATGGAAGAAGATGGGGACAAATTTGTCATTTATCTCATCTTATCATCCTCAGATGGATGGGAAAATGAAAGTTGTGAACAGGAGCTTGGGAGATTTACTGAGGAGCCTAGTGATTGAACACCACAGTCAGTGAGATCACATTCTGCCACAGGAGAAATTTTCTTGTAATGATTCGATCAATAGAAGCACAGGGCAGAGTCCATTCCAAATTGTGTATGGAATGCAGCCAAGGGGAGTTTATAAATTGAAGGATTCAAAACAGAATGAAACTAGAAGTGCTAGTGTAGAGGATTTTGCAAAAGCAATGAAGGAAATTCATAGCCAAGTGAGGGAACGTTTGCAAAATTCGAATCAAGAATATAAACGCAGAGCATATCAACACAGGTGAGAACTTCAGTTTGAATTTGGTGATCTGATTCTTTCACATATGAGGAAGGAGAGGTTCCCAAGGGGAACATATAACAAACTGAAAATGAAGAACATTGGACCATGCAGAGTCATGAATAAATTTGGGGCAAACGCATATGAGATTGAGTTACCCTACGGGATCGAAATTTCACCAATATTCAACATATCATATTTGTACCCTTACAGAGATGAAGAAGCAGGAGAAGACATTGGACAGACAGAGGTTCAGCAGGAAAAACAAATTCCTATAGCTGAAAAGCCACAGATGGAAAGTATACTTGACAAGAGAATCAACAAGAGGACTAGGAGAAAAGAGTATTTTGAATACTTGGTCAAATGGAAGGGACATCCAGTTGAAGATGCCAGTTGGGAAGATGAAGCAGAAATTCAGAAGCATGGACAGACTATGCAAGAGGTCATGAACAGGAGTCCATAAAAATTTTCAAGAGAGGGAGTATGATGCAGGAGCATCGTAAGCAGTCAAGTGAGCGTGGAGGCGAAAGACAGCTGGAAAGCACAACACACATTTTCTCACATTTTGAGATATTTTTGAAAACATTAAATKTAATGGTTAAAAGGAGGTGTACTCACATATTGTAAATGGATCATGAGCGATTCTCTCTCATCTGTTGATGTAAAAGGCATTTATGCCCAGTTAATGAAAGTAGGTAGATTTAAATTCCAGATTAGACAGTTTTAGGAACAGGAGGGAAAACGACTATAGACACCCTCATCTTTGTATCATTGTATCATTAGAACATTAGCATAGAGCAGAAGAGATCTGTAGCAGGAGAGTTGTAGAGGAGAACCAATGTACAGAAGCTTGAATTTATATATGAAGCTTTGATTCAGACTCATGGTGTTATGATATTTTCTGTGTACACATGTTGAATGATCTGTTTACAGTTTATTACTCTCTCTGTCATGCATTTGTTATTATGTTGTATGTGAATATATGTTTTCAAGTTGGATATGTGAAGTTTGAGAGAGATAGGAAATGAGTTTCAATTGTTTCTCATCTTGAGTGAGAAGTTCCTGCAAGGAGTACAGTGAAACGTCCGCAAGGAGTGCGTTGACGAAGGTCCAGAGTTTTATCTCTGAAAATATCAGGAGGGATACCCTTGTTCTCATTCTGATAGAAGTGCAAGTAAAGCACAGAAGACGTGCAAGGAGTGTGCATGCATTATAAGTCTTAGGAGTTATCAACAAAAGGAAAGTGAAGGACTATTGTTGCAGAGGAGTTGCACAGAGTCGAGAGATTCAAATACTTAGAAATATTTGAAGGATTTTCACAAGGAGTGTGTGCAGGAGTCTTCTGAAGACTCAGAGTTGTAGAAAAGCTCAGAAGGAGTAGCATTTTCGAAGTGTTTGAAGAAAATTCAGGAATGTTGATCCCTTCGAAGTATTCAAGAGGAGGTAAGGAGCAAATATTAATGCATAAGGCTAAACTCCTTAGAGGCTTTAGAGGGAAGAAATTGAATGGTCGAAATTCTCTGAGAAGAACTCACAAAAAAACGAGGACCGTAGGATCTATAGAAGCTGGAAGGTGGATAAGGGCAGACGAACCCATCACTTTAGTACCCATAATCAACGTGGGTCATTGATCTTGATCTGTTGGAGCTATCAGATCATTTCGGGGATTCGGAGTTTGTAAGTCTGGAGTGCAAGACAAAGCCTTGGGTTGATCAAATCCCCGAAACACAAAAAGAGTTTTGTGTATAAAGGAAGAGTGACGAGGTCAAAATTTTGAAAATTCAAAATTTAGGATTTCAAAGGTCCTGAGGACGTGTGATCGGGACACAGTGGGGAGGAAAGCCCGAAATCCGAAGTTGCAGCAAGGTATTTGTTGGAATTTTTGGAATCGGGATTTCGACATTCCTGTTGACAAGAAGTCGGGGTGCTTCACATGAGAACCCTCAAAATTGCGAAACATGAAATAGAGTGAAGNGAAATCCCGAAATCCGAAGTTGCAGCAAGGTATTTGTTGGAATTTTTGGAATCGGGATTTCGACATTCCTGTTGACAAGAAGTCGGGGTGCTTCACATGAGAACCCTCAAAATTGCGAAACATGAAATAGAGTGAAGTGACATTTCGACAATTTGGTGTTTCGGGGTTCAGGAACCCGAGAAGACAATGTTCTGGGATCGAGAGTCTTGGAATCCTAGTACCTGAAAGTTAGAAATCACGCAGGCTGTCGGATCGAAGGGAGAGTTATATCCCTTGATCCCATTGGGGATATTGATTCAGAGTTTGGAGTTTGTGGAGGTTAGAGAGCCGGAAGCTTTACATCAGGATTCACGAAATTGCGAAACCTAAAATCCCAAAAAGGAAAGAAAAGAAAAGTCTCGATAAGGAAAAAAGGGCGCGATCATTTTATTATGGTTAGGGGAAGTTGAGTGGTGCTTTGTGCTAGTTCACATGGGCACACTCATAAGGACCTGTGGAAAAACACCATTGTTGTGTGTGTGTAGGATTCCTTGTGGAGGAACCTAAGAGGCAATTAGATTCAGGAGGGAAGATTTAGAATGATCCTGTGCAGACCTCGATTCTGAGCATTGGGGGTCTGCCTCAATAATAGAACACACTGAAAATCTAGGGCCAACTAACAAAAAGAAACAACATATGCTAATAAAATCTAGGAATCAACCAAGCAAACAAAACTTCTCTCGATGATCGTACTAGTTGGTGATGAAATCCAACATTGCATGATCAAGTCGAGAAGGGGCTAGGATATGGTGGAATAGTTACAATGGTGACCTACTTAATGGACTTTCACCTTGGTGTAAGCTTCCATGCATTAATTGTGGATTTACCCTCCAAGGAGCCTGAGTGAGTTTGACCAATGTATGTTCCAGGTACAGTGAGACTTCCCTTCACCGTCACCTTGTGTAAGTACCTAAAGATTATGGAAACTAAAGACACCAATTCGCAGTTAGTCCTTGGGTGGGTACAGTCGACAGTTTGATCCGAACATATGGGCAGGATAACAAGTCCAAAATCAACCCGAGAGGCTCCCACACATAATCATGGGTATACCTTCAAGTGACCCCAAATATACAATCCAACCACTACAAACAGTTGAACCACAGAGGGATAATCTCTGTAATTCACCCGAATGCGACCTTGTGTGTAACCCTTGTGTGAGAGGGGGATCCCAAAAAACCTATACGATAATTGGATTTGACTCTCCCTAGCTTAGGATGCTAATGTTTGTTTTGGAAACTTTGGAGAGTTGTACTCACAACCTAATCCAAAGTGCTAATCCTAGTCTAATGTTGGTGGAAGATCCTAAAAATAAAAAATGTTCTAGATAATTTTTAATTAGCATTCATTTTACAACTGTTCTTTACTCAAAGGGTGTATGAAAGTGAAACAGATGGAATGATGACTCAATTCCAAAAAAATGCATAAAAGATGATAAACAATCGTTTCTTTTCAATGAATGCCTATTTAAGGGAGAGAGAAAGAGTTGTTTTCACTATCAAACACTAATAAGGAATGTCCTCAATCAATTTGTTCTCAATCAAATCCAATGTAATGCTAAAACATTTCAGAAATGCCTTATAACATGAAAACCAATAACTAAGATGTATCTTTGTTGTTTGTATGCGAATGATGATTAATTCAATGAAAAACTTCTCCTGCCAACTACCCTTTCAGATCAAGGAGATTCAGACAAGAATAAGCAGATTTCGCACAAACAACACACCCTCTTTCTATGATTGAAATAAGAAGCAAAAAAGAAAACAAAAGAAAACAAAGAAAATCAAAAAACATCAAACAAAAGAAAGATGCTAAGAAAAAAATGACCTCAAAGAACCAAATGAGATGATTCACAGATTTTTGATGCCCTTCACCAGAGTTCCCGCTTAGTCAGATAAAAGAGAAGAAAGCAGTAGATTGATTCCTAGTTCTCAAAAGTAGAAAAAACTCAAAATAAGGAAGAAGGTCACAAAATCTGAACAAAAAAGTTCTTATTTCTCAGAAAGCAGAGTGTCAAAGGTCAATAGGAAGAAGTATTGAAGCACAAAGAAGCCGAGCAAGGGAAAAAACGGAGACTGGACTTCAAAAAAGACAATCCTAGAAGGTTTTTTGCAGAGGAAAAGGTGGCGTTCTGGTGTAAGGGGCACCAGAGCATTATAACGCTCTGTTCAAATCCAACAGGGAGCACCAATTCTCTACTAAGATAGGCAGGGGAGCGCTGGTGTCTTAAAACCCAGAAAATTGTCAAAAAAAACCAAAAACTCAGACAAACTTTGTCAATCATAATGAATGTGATGGAATAAGGATTCAATCAGCATATTCAATCAGACATACAGGGTGAACAAGGTCTAAAAATAACAAAGGGTAAGACAAGGTCTGTGAAGAAAACCAAAACTGAAAGTTTTGATTCACTCCCTAGTGGAGTCGCCAATTTCTGTTGTAGGAAAATCTCTCTACGGACAGGTAGACCTCCTCTTGAGAGCTAGACCCTTAACTCTAAGACAAAATGTGCTTAACATGGACACTGACTTTCTTTTAGATCTAATAAAGATGATGAACAAAAGAGAAGGAGGAAAGCATGTACCTTATGAATGTCATTTTTCCCTACAAGGTCCAGGATGTGCTTCGATGTTGAGCTCCTTGGTAGATACTGCAAGACAAAAAAAAGTACAAACAACCTCCTACTTACTGAGATTAGCTAAAACATAGATCCATCTACTGTAGACAAACTTATATGGAACAAGTACAAGTTTGAAAGACAGGCCAAGCATTGATTATATTGATGAGAACAAAGTGTTACTTACAACCATGGATGTAGTGCAACAGCTTCACCAAGCTCTCCTTGTCAAAACCCTTTCTTAAACAGTCCACACACAGAATGATGATGCTCCAAATGACATCTTCGTCATGAGATCATAAGTTAGATGCTTCACAATTCTTTCCATCTCCCCTTCCTCCATGGAAATCCCTCACTATATAGGATTTGGAGGCTTAACCACCATGGAGAGGATCTCTCATCAGATCCACTAAGAAAGGGATCTCTAAGATATTTAGGGAGAAAATATCTCTCAAGGATTTGGGGAGGAAATATCTCTCAAGGATTTTAAGGAGGAAATATTTCAACCATCCATGAGATCCTCCACCTTCCCTAAAAAATAGGAAACCAAATGTGAGGTGGATTCTCACACTTAATTACTTTCTTTTTCATGAATATTGATAATAATTCATGTGCACTTGATTCTCACACTTAATCAATTCCTTTTCCATGAATATTAATAATAATTCATGTGTACTTGGTATTTTGGCCTTCATGTAATATATCCCTCCTCCACATTGACTATGGATTGTGAAATAGGCTATTCCATGGTGTTAAGGTGTATGAGACACTTATATGACACTTTACGACACTTAGGGCGAGGTACCTAGGTGTGAAAATTTCATGTGTAACAACCATAAACAAGTATTAGGTCATATTATGGTGGGAAAATGTGGCTATGATGAGCCTTTGTGATAGGACATGATTAGGATCATCAAAGATGTCATAGAAGAGACACTAGACCTCATATAAACACCAGAGGAGTGAGAAGTTTGGCTCACATATGAAACGCTTATGGATGTAGACATGGTACAAGTGGATGAAAACTCAATCAATGAAGAGGGAAACATAACATCATGCATGGAAGAGGTGTTTTGATGAAAATTGTTGGCACATGCCTATTTTGGGAAGAAATTCTATTTTGGGAGGAGGCCTACTTTTAGAGAGAAAGATCTATATTTGGAGCACACACAATAGGTGGCAGAAAAGAAACATACAAGAGGAGGAAAAGTAGTGTGGAACACATGAAGAATAGAACTAAACATGTTAGGGTTAGGGTTTTGGACAAGAATGTAACGACTATAAGCCAATAGAGTAATATTAATAAAGACCCAGGAGGTCTAGGTACGAGGTTCATGAGTTGTTGATTATTGTGAAGTAAGCTGTTATTGTTGTTGATTCAAATGAGCTAGTTTATGAGGGTTAGTTCACATGATGTGGAGCCTGGTGTGATCTAGTCTGCCTCATAGAGGGTATTTACCCTCCTTTTGATTGTAATCCTAAAGATGTAATGGACGTTGTTGTGTTGGTTTTGTCACCTGGGTGAGAAAAACAATAACACTTGCATGTCTAGATGAGCCTGCTAGACAATAAATTTTTTTGTGAGTGGGTTAAACAAGCCAAACACATGTATTTTCAAATAAAAAAAATAAAAAAAATAAGAAATAAATGTTAGAAATCATGAGAAACTTAGAACCATGAAAATAAAAAAATGACCAACATAATGCTACCAATGGATCAATAGATTAGTAGGAAAAACACTGTACATAAAAATAGGGACTTATGAGTCCCCTCTTCCTCCTTGGGAGGGTTCTTGAGATCCCTAATAGAGAGCTCTTCATACAATGGAAGAAATAGAAAATGGTGTAGAACAACAATGCCTATTCCCTCAAGAGGTGAATGGAATGACCTATTGCAATGGTGCTTGAAGTCTCCAAAGAGAAAATAGGATTCTCAATGGAGAATTATTGCAGCATAACAATAATAGGTTTCTTAGTGCACCCATGGCTCTTATTTATAGCATTCATACATGGAAAAATGTAATTGGTTCATAGTGTGAACAAGGGGCCTTTTAGGGAACCCTCTAGTCCTTGACCAACCTCCCATTTGGATTTTGCTTAGATATGAGTGTCAAATCATGTTAGGGTTTGGTCCGTAAGTGGTTGAGGGGATGAAAAGATCCATAAATGCATCGTTCATGGAAGTGTGCTAATTTTCTCATACACAATCGTGCATTTGGCACACTGTGCCTGCTAAGGGCTGTGTTGTCCCATGCACACTGTGCACTGTGCACGCGCTTCCTTTGGTGAATCTAGACAGTTCAAATTTTGACCCAATTGTGTAGTTTTTTTCCTTTTGAATTCATTTCGATGATGTAGGTTGACTAATTGTTGTTGGCATTGATGTTCTCTTTAGCCATTTGAGTGCAATGTTGCAGGCAATTTTTCAGTGATAACAGATGCCACCTAATGTGTGAGGTTAGGAGCATACATATATATGAAATAATCAATGTTTATTTTGCTGAGAGTGCCATTGTAATGAAGAGTGAAGAGAGGAACTGCAAGAGAGATATGCTAGAGGGAGAGGGAAAATTGTGGGAACCAAACCTTTCTATAAGGAGAAAAAATAAAATATGTGTACAAACAAGGCGGGCACGCCCCATGCTCGTGTCATGTAACCAAAATAGATATTGTAACTGAGGATGTAGTGGTAGTGGTGCCAACAATTGGGGGTGACGGTGGTGTGGAATGAGCATGTACTAGGATCTGCATCGGTATTCTCTGTGTCTGAGGAGGGAGAGATGGTTGGGGAACCATCATGTGTTGATGAAGATACCATACAGGGATGGAAAACACCATGTTAGGAAGGGTGAGAGTCACAACTACCTGGAATTCTTGGACTTAAGGTGGGGGGTAAAATAAGGGAATTTGGGTAATGGCTTGGGGGACTATCTCCCAAACTAGGATTTTCCCCTGGAGGGAGGAAAATATGGGATAAGTGGTGCAGTGGGGAGCTCACGGAGATCCTGAGGTATTAATTCTCCAACTGGTGGAACTTCGATGTGAGGAGAGGCCTCGATGGGAGGAGTAGTGCCTCTGATATCTTTTCCATTAGAATATACTACACACACTTGTGTTGAAGGGTATAAGAGAGGTGGTTCTCCATGATATGCCCCCAACAAGGATGGGTATTTGAAAATTATCGGACCCATGTTGATGATTGAAGAAGCATATGAGTTAGTGCATATAAGGGGGAGAATGTTATCAATGTTGGCATAATGGTTAGCTTCGTAATGTGTAAGTTGGACGATGGTGACGATTTTACCATTGTGGGGGAACATCATCGTTCAAAACATAGAAGAGGCCATTGCCTTCATAGCATACATGTAACTATGTATGGACAATATATTATAATCAAGTGGGGCATCAATAACTTCAATTTTGATGAGGATGGTTTTTCCCCCAAGTTATATAGGGACATTGTGGAAGATCCCTTCAGGGGCTGATGGTCGACTGCCATAATATCTTAGGGTGATGGTGGATGGAACTAGCTCAGGTGAGATGAGTTTATGCCATACAATTTTGGACATGATGCATGTGGATGAACCTTCATTGATGATATGCTGATGAACTATGATGTTCCAGATATTAACTGGTATCTGAAAAGCTACCAGGGTGGGGAGGTGTGGTTCTCCGCTATCTAGATCAAAGGTGATGAGTCGAGTATTAGCCGGGTCGACTTCCCCCAAGGAAGAAAGCAAGGATTTCCACTGAGTTGGATAGGTTTGGAGGACCTCCAATACAGACATGGTTGCAAGAGACTATGTTAATTCGTCGACTAGACTATAGTTATGGGTTTCCCTAGCATGAGGTTTATGTACATTCCTTCATAGAGGCATACATGGTATATGAGGGTTTGGTTCAGTGTTAGGGATGTTGATACTGAGAGGGGGGCGAATCAATATTAAGTACAATTTAAAAACT
Source organism: Picea mariana (assembly GCA_032191745.1). Lineage (NCBI taxonomy): Eukaryota > Viridiplantae > Streptophyta > Pinopsida > Pinales > Pinaceae > Picea > Picea mariana. Next base: position 535,818 of record JASDQU010100389.1, read on the forward strand.
TTTTTCAACTTATACTTAAACCATTCAATTATATCCAATGAGCAATGAACAATAGTATAAGAGTTACACCAATACACTACAATACACCATGCACAATATATGAGAAATAATCAATAGTTTTTGTTCAAGGGAAGTAATGACTTCCAAAGGTAGCTACAACTTCCAAATGTAGAGGGAGGGATAAACCTCCAAGAGGAAGATACAATCCTCCAATATCAAGAGAGATTTTAACTCTCCATCCTTTCCCCTTCCTTCCACCCAAGAATATATGAGAGATAATAAAACTCTACATTAAATCATCACCATCAACCAATCATCACATAGAACCTGATAATGCTTCCTAAGACTTCTTCAATTTATGAAATTCTTCAAGTATTGGAGTACTCTAATCCTATAAATAATATTACTCAATGTATTCTCTGAAACTCCTCCAATTTTCGCTCCTTAAATCCTCCCCAAAAAGAGGTTATAGAAAGAATGGTAGACTTTATTTAATTCTGGTCTATTCAGAAGTCCCAAATTGTACAGCATGCCCCATGCTCAATATTTAACATCCGATTCTAAAACTCACAAAAAAGAAACTAAACTCCATACTCTTTCCAATAGAAGTGGTCCCACTTCATTTGGATTCTATATGAAGAAGTTATGATTGTTTTACCCAGAACACCTGTTTATTGACTAGCTTCAGGATTAGTCACAAACCCTATCTTCCACAGAGTGTATCTCCATAATTATAGCGAATCAAGAGATGAAATTTTTACCAGAGGTAACTTGATATGTATTCTCAATAACATAGCGATTTCACCATCTGAATCATTCTAGAAAAAAAAGTTATAGATGACCTGAAAATAACATACCTTAGAACACAACACCAAAAGACTTCATCCTCCCTTGAAATCCGACCTTCTTTTACTTCTTATTTCCTCTGAAATTTGACTTGTGTAAAAATGAATGTATAATGATGTTTATTTATACCATTTATGTCACTTCATTTTAACATTAGGGATGACCTGACACTTTCTTATTTTGTAATTCTTTTCTTTAATTATTTTCAGGGCCTACATGTACTTCCTTCTTCAATTCACTTTGTCATCTTCAAAAATTCATTTCTCCTCAACCATGAGGATCCAAGTGACGTGCCACATACCACCAGAAAAAACATGATGTATACCATCCGTTCATGGGTTTTGTATATGCATGTGCATTTTCCTTCATGTCCAAATACCTTTATCAATCTCGTGGTCCAAAACCCATGACTAGGGTTGACACCAATGACAAAAACCAATCTTCCAACAAGGGCATGGAATTATCAATGGTTGTTCGACTGTAGCTAGAGCCGTTTCTGAGGTGGTTGGGGTAGATTCAGGGGGAACACCGTGTTGGTGGCCATGTGTTTGCAAAAGAATCTCTTCTTTGCTGGTAAAGAGGATGTTGCGATCAACTGGATTGTTAGGTTGATTGGGACCTAGGTTTTGATACTGCCCCATTTGGGGTGGGGCAGGGTGTACCTCCTATTGGGTATTCATCACACCTTGGTGTGGAATGGGGTTTTTCAAAATGATTGGAGGTGGTTGTTGCAATTATTGTTGTGGGGCCTGTAGAGGGGTAGGAGGCACTGGAGGATGTTGCACGTTCATAGATTATTTCATCCATTTGAAATCGATGATTTGGGGGAAATGGTGTGTATAATGTCCATACTCACCACAGAGAGTGCAAGGGAAGTTATTCCAGAGGTTATTGTTCCTCCATTGTCGAGATTGAGTGTTATTTTTTCCCCCTTGGGGGTTTTGGTTTCCCCCAACGAGAGGGTTTTGTTGGGGGTTATTTCCTCCTAGTCCCGAGTTGTTATTGTTTAGAGTTTTCCCTTTCTTCTTGGAATTATTCGGAGGATGGGCCAAATTTTCCATATTCATTTGTTCAAAACTTTGAAGCCATTGAATGGGAGAGTATTGAAAAAAGTTAACACCAACATGTGGTTGTCCTGGTGGAGGAGAAACCGACTGTGGAGGACCAGGAAATGGAACATATGGATTATTTTGTGGAGGCGATCCATATGGCATGTAGGAAGTTGAAGCAATTTCATTAGTGCTAAGGTTGTATGCAGAGATAGAAGGTGGAACTGTACTTGGTTGAGAGACCGGATGCATCATGGGTACCGATGAGGGTCCACCCATCGATGGAGGGGGAGAAACAAGATATGACTATTGGTGAGTGGGAGGAGGGTAATAATAAATCCCTCCATATGGTTGTGGATATTGATGTGTACCATAAGCGGGTGATGGGTGGCTGTAAGGGTTGACATGGTTCATAGAACCAATCAAACCATCCACAACATGGGATATCCCAGGTTTGTCCTGGACAAATGGTATGGGTCTAGGTGCATCAAGAAACATTGTGTATAAGTAAACTGACTGGGCATAGATGAGGTCAAACTATTGTACCTTGTTGATGGCTTCCTCTTATGATTAAGGAAAGGTGGATGCTACATCCTTGGCAATAACAGAGACAAGTGATTTGAGAAACCAATCAAGACGTTGCTCTTTTGTGGTTTCCTCTTTACACAAACTATGACACCGACACTATTCATGGATGTGGTTGGCTATGTGTGTAACATCCATAATATCCAACTAGGCTACACCATGTAAAAAATTTCGAACTGCATGCAAACTAAAACATATATACACAAAAACTCTTGCCGAACTTTATATATAAAACTCAAAACATACCAATACATTCTGTAAATGCACAGATTCATACAAAAATAATAGTAACATATACATGCAACATAGATAGGAAATACCCATAAATATAATGATAGTTATAAACCACACATAGGATAAACCCATAAAAATAAACACATAAATAATAATGCATGATGTAATTTAACACACAATTGACACTTATCTTGGTAATAATATCTCCAACTACGTGTAGAACTTCCACGAACCTCCTAGCCTTAGACCACACTTCTTATCACTCTCAATAGTGGGTCACCCCCGAACTAGGAATAAACTCCACCTGAGTAAAGGGATTCCTAACTAGGATGATGTATCTCAGACAACATGAAAGACTCCATCACAAGTGCCAAATCAAACTAACAACCTATAGTTCCTCATTCCCCACATGTCTGTCCCACCCCAAGAAGTGTGCCCCTTCTATGCTCAACAATACCTCGGCTACCCCAATTCCCTTCCAGGGCTTCAACAATAGGCCAAACAGGAAGTCTCATAGCCATGTACCTGCAATTTAGCACCTTCAGGAAATCAATTCCCCAAAATTCTCTCACCCAGATAGAAATTGATCACGGGCCTAACAACCCACCTCTTTAATATCCCATAGTCTTGACAACTTGCTTCTTCAGTCCAACTCCCAAGCTAACCAAGTACAAATACACGTATATGTTCGAGTATGGTACTGGTTTAGGTACAGATAAATGTACAGAGAGGTACAAAGGACAACTCAATGAGTGTGTGAATGATGATGGAATGATAAGAAAATGAACTAAGTCCAAGCTATATGTATGCATGCTCCCAACTTGACACTTGTGATGTTGGGAACTACTTTGGCCCACTTGTCCCCATATTGATCTGTATCTGCATCTTCTTTGGCATTTTTTGAATCTACGATGGGTGAAGAATATATGTCATGTAACTTATCCCAAAGTTCTTTGGCTGATGAACATTTACCAAACTTTTCTCTTACCAGATTAGGTAATCCTTCCCAGATGAAATCCATTGCTATTTTGTTATTGTTCTTCAATTCCTTCTTGGATGTAGTATTTTCCCTTTTTGAACTATCATATCCTATAACGACTGATAGCCAAATATAATACCCCTATTCTTGTAAAAATACTTTCGTCCTTCCACTCCATAACTCATACTTTAAACCATTCTGACCATTAAACAATGGTATTCCATTCTTAGAATAATCCATGATCTCATTCGAGTGGTTAAATTGTTTCCTGAAGGAACTGGATCTGATACCAATTGTTGGATCACTGAGAGTGGGGGTGAATCAGTAATAGAGAAATATAATCCTTTTTAACCATAAAATGCAAGTGTTATATCAATGTAGCATTATCATCCAATAGTTGTAGAGTAAATAAACATTGAACAAATGAGTAATCATACAAATACATAGTGCACCATTGTTCTTACATGGAAACCCAAAGTGGGAGAAAACCACATAATTATTTTTCTTATATTTCTTTAAGAATTACATTCATTGGAAGCACCAACTTCTTTTGTTTTCTAGCCACAACTGGAAGGAGGCTCCAACACCCTATTTCCTCAGGCTACAACCTAAGGGAAGCTCCAAATATCCAATTCTCTAGCTACAACCAGACGGAGGCTACAACCCCCTATGTTCTCTGTCTACAATTGGAAGGTGGCTACAACCACTTGTCCTTGCCCTGTCCAACCGCCCTGACATAGAAGTAGAATGATGGAACCACTATAACACTATCACTGTGAGATATACCACTGTAAAAAATTGTTCCATTGACCTACAACCAACCAACCTGTAATCAACCTGTACCATAAACATGTGCATCAACCATGCACCAACATTTACCTCAACCTGTACCATCAACGAGTGCATCAACCATGCACCAAATATGTACCATATAACCAGTCACAATAACCTGTCCAAAAAACCTATCACAACAACATGTATCATAAATCTTATCAACCAAATCAGATCTACTCACCAAGATCAATCACCAAGACAACTCTCAACCATATGCACAATATCACCAAGATGTGCATCAACCATGCATGACACAACAACTCATAATCATCACCAAGATCAATATGTGCTTCTAATAATATACCAAAACAAGTATGATACATCATCTATAAGCCATGTGTCAACAATACTACTAACAAGTTCTTCCAACCATGTACCAATTATGTACCAATCATGCATCAACTACTCATCAAATATGACTCATCAATATGTACCAACATCATCAACTATACACCTCATGTATGTGCCAACTCATCAACTACTTGTCTCAACCATGTACCCAACATGTACCTCAACCAAAAGCCCTCATCAATTTCATCATCCAAATCTGATTTGTAACTCTATAACAGACCTAGTGTATATGATCACATACCTGCAAACCTTCCTTAATTTTAACAACAAGAGACTAGCATTTTCATCAAACTTTACTTTAGTCTCACATGACTAATTTTGGATTAGTCAACAACCCTAACCTGCAATAATCACAACTATGTACCTGTAATGAATAAAGATCTGAAAATGGTACAAAACGTTCTTCAGTGTCTTTTATGCAATTCCTCCAGGTTTCAATACTTGGAACTTATCAGAAAAGGAGTTATAGAAAAAATGACATACCTTGTTGAATTCTGACTTACTCTAGAGAGAGAACTTGTAGATTGTGCCCCACAAAGAATATTTGTTGTATGGATATGAAAATGGTACAAAAAATACGATAGAATTTACTCTAACCAATACATTTGGTCGTACTAAATTTGGATCTGTTATGAAGAAGTTATGACGTTTTTACCTGAAACACCTGTTTTATACTAGTTTCAGGACTAGCCACAAACCCTATTTTCCACAGAGTGTAAATCCACAAATACAACGACCCACAAGAAGAAATTGTTATCACAATGACTTGGATATGTTTCCTCAACAACCTCCCAATTTCATAGTATGAATCATTCTAGAAACGAAGTTATTGTGAAAATGGTGAGATGACCTATAAATAACATACCTTAGAAAACATCATCAAAAGAATTTATCCTCCCTTGAATTTCATCCTTCTTTACTTCACCTTCCCTATGAAATTAGGTTTAGATACCATTTTGTTACCTCATTCACTTGTAGATATTCAATATTCTCAAGTGTAATTAAAAATGAGAGACCCTTGCCTCTTATTTATACTTTTATGTAGCTTCCTTAAGGGGTTACCTTTTAACAATCTTAACCCACTTTCCTTATTTTAGGGCTAACCCACTTCTAACCACTTGTCCACTTAGTAATTTCTCCATTAACATTATTTAAATAATTTCTTTTGTATCCACTTTGAAAGTACACTCATCACTTCACTTTATTATTTAAATTACCTTCTATCCATCTTAACCCATTTTCCTTATTTTAGGGCTAACCCACTTCTAACCACTTGTCCACTTACTAATTTATCCATTAAATTTATTATTTAAATAATTTATTTTGTATCCACTTTGAATTATAGTACACTCATCACTTCACTTTATTATTTTAATAATTTCTTCTTTGCAACCACTTTGACTACTTTGACCTTTTGGGGCTTCTAGATGACTCATGAGGGTTCTCCAACTTCACATGACCATAACTCTCTGACCGTGAGGAGTTATGTGACGTTCCACATACCATCGAAAATGGCATGGAATGTACTATCCATATAGAATAGTCTTACCTGAAAATATATCAAAACTCATACCATTTTCCATCAAAAATCTTGGTTCCATTACCCAAACGTTTGTGCTACCAGACTTTCTTCAAGGTGTGACATCAACGACAACCAACCCAATTAATCAACAAATGCGTTGATTATGTGTCGTTGTTAATTATATTAATGCATTGATTATGTGTCATTATTAATTAGGATGATGTGTTGATGATGTTTCTATTCACCAGTGGTGACGTTTTAATTTCCTAATGCAAAATAAAAATAAAAATAAAAATAACCTATTGTACATCACTAATTGTTGTCGTAATGGTGGGTGTGTTACAGGTATTGCTACCTTCTGTCGAATCTCAAGTCACGAATTTTAGTTAGTACCTCTAGTAGATAAACTCTTACCTAACCATCAACAACATGATATTGGTTGTATAATTAAAGTTAGGGATCACACATTCTTAATTGAGTGAATATCCTATTCTATGCAATCTTAAATGATGTACATTAAATTTATATATATCTTATAATAATATTTAATCTTAAATTATATTAAAGGAAGAAATTAAATGGAATTAATTTTATATTGATAGTTATATTGATAGTCATGTGATACATATATTTTTCAATGAAACTTAAAGGAAAAACAAAATGACATTAGTAATTGATTATTGATTTATTGGAAATTACTTAGTTCATTAACATTGTGATGGTTAAGAAACTTGTGACTTAATATGCACAAGAATCGCACAAGTATGCGACCTTAATTAATGTTAGTGTGAGTCCTTTTAGGGAGATTTCATTTTAATCTAATGAGTAGTTATATTGTTCCTTAGATCCTGTTGTAATCTTTTAAATAAGATTAATAAGAGTTGCAAGGAGTGACAAATGCTAAATGCACACCATTATTCAATGAGTTATAATTAACCCTTAATGGAGGTTTCATCCTAAATGATTATTGATGTAATTTACGAATTAGATTATTTCATATAAATATATCAACCCTGAAGTTTGAACTTAAGATTAAACTCATTAAGTACTGAAATTCATTTTTTTGCTTATTCTTCATGTTCAGTTGGTGGGAATGTTTACTTATGGTATTTTTAGTTTTTAAAAATTAAATTAGGTTGGGCTATGGGAGTATATACCTTCTCATTCCTCAGAACAACTACCAGTCCTAAGACCTTAAATGGTTAAAATAAATCAGATGAATTTTGGACTTGAGCGTTGATTATGTTTATTGAAGGTCCTAACCTTGCACTGTAGGTTTGGGTGGGTAGACATGGTTGTCTTGATACCTCCTATATGATTGATGATTATGATGTTCACTTGTTAGATATTTTAACATTACATGATATTGTATCTTGACTTCATGGTGAAGTTGAAGCTGAGTTAAATAATGTTGTTGTTTAAACATAGATCAATTACCTATTATTATCATTGTGTAGTAATTGTCTTGCTGATGTAATTAATGGATTGAACATTTATTTACTTGTTTAAAAAAAAATATTGTTATTTTCCTAGTAATCACTTATTATGTGTTGTCAAAGGGGGGATCGTTACAACCCACGAGAAAAAAAGCACTGGATGGTGAACAATAATTCATGCTACTCATTGATGATTACACCATAATGACTCAGGTTTGCTACCTCAAGAAAAACTTAGAAGCTTTCAAATGTTTTAGGGTATTCAAGGAACTGGTTGAAAATGAAACTGATTTGAAAATCAAATTCTTAATATCAGAGAATGGATGTGAGTTTACTTCAAATGAATTAAATATTTTTGTGAAGAATAGGGAATTAAAAGATAATTCTCAACAGCTAGAACACCTCGGCAAAATGGAGTTGTTGAATGGAAAAACATAAATGTACAATAAATGGACAAAACCATGTTGAATTACTCCAAACTAAGTGATATATTTTTGGGACAAGCAATGCATACAATTGTTCACATATTGAATAGAGGATTGATCAGAAGTAATAGCGATAAGACTCCATATGAGTTATGGAAAGGAATATCAGCCAATGTCAAGAAATTTAGAGTGTTTGGAAGAAAGTGTTACATATAAAGGGAAGACAATGATATTGGAAAATTTGACTCTCGGGTGGACAAAGGCATATTTGTTTGGTACTCATGCAAAAGAAAAGAATATAAGTTCTACAATCTAAGACCTAACAAGATATTGTAAATAATCAATGTAAAAGTTGATGAAACAAACTTGTTGAAGACTAGGAAGGAAAGAAGAAATTAAAATATCTTTGAAGAACAAGAAAATAAATAACTAAAGAAAGAAGAAGAGAAAGAATAAGAAGAACAACAAAAAGAGAATTAGTTAGAAGTAAAAAAAGAAGAAAAAAAATAACAATATTTTCAGACGCCTTCTAGGACACCTAAATGATGGGTTCAGAAGAATCATCCACCAAAACAAATCATTGGAGATAGAAGTGCTGGAGTAGAAACCAGAAGAAGAAGGAAAACACAAACAATTGAACAAAAACAATTTTCATTATTTTTCATAGGTTAACCAAGTAACTTTGAGGAAGCCATAAATGATGAACATTGGATCAAGGCTATGGAAGAAGAACTAAATAAAATAAAGATTAATGAGACATGGGAACTAGTTCCAATACTAAATGACAAAAATGTGATTGGGACAAAATGGGTCTTTAGAAACAAGCTAAATGAATATGGACATGTAACCATAAATAAAGAAAGACTAGTGTGCAAAGCATATGCTCAAGTTGAAGGAATATATTTTGAATAAAACTTTTCTCCCATGGCTGGAATGGAAGCAATCAAAATGTTCTTGGTTTATGTGTGGTCCAAAAGGATCAAAGTGTATCATACGGATGTAAAATAAACTTTTCTAAATGGAGAATTATAAGAAGAAGTTTACATAGAACAACCAAAAAGGTTTCTACTATCCTAAAATGAAGACTATGTTTGGATATTGAAGAAAGCTCTATATGGACATAATAAATATCTGAGAGCTTGGTACTCAAGATTGGATATGTACTTACAACAAAAATATTTAGAAGGGGAAATGTAGATACTAACCTCTACATAAAAGTGGATCAAGGAAGTATGATTATTATCGAAGTGTATTTTGATGACATCATCTTTGGAAGTGATAATGATAGAATGAGGCAATTTTTTTCCAAGGATATGCATAATTAATTTGAAATGTCCCTACTTTGGGATTTTACTTTATTCTTGGGAGTCTAGATATCTCAGCTAGATGATTTCATTTTCATTTCCCAAACCAAGTACATCAAGGAAATGTTAAAGAAGTTCAAAATGGAAGTCTGTAAACATGTGAGTACCCCTATGGTTACCGATTGCATGTTGAGAAAATATGATGAATCTAAAGAAACAAATCAAAGAATATATAGATTAATGATTGATAGTATACTCTATGTGACAACTTCAATACTATATGTAATGAAAGTAGTTGGAAATGTCATAAGATTTCAAGCGACACCAAAGGAATCCCATGTTCTAGTAGTGAAAAGGATATTTAGATATCTTAAAGGAATATTATATTTTGGGCTATGGTATCTGAAAGGAAATGAGTTAACTATGGTCGCCAACATGGATGCATATTGGGAAGGAAGTATTGATGACATAATAAGTACAAGTGGAGAAGATTTGTACTTAGATGACTGGTTAGTGTCGTGGTTGAGAAAGAAGCAATCTTCAATATCATTATCCACAACATAAGCATAATATATCGCAACAAAAACATGTTGTACTCTGATTCTCTTGATGAAGAAAACCCTACAAGACATACAAGTGAGATATGATGAGCCTATTCTGATACTCTATGACAACAACACTGCTATAAACATCTCCAAGAATCCAATGATGCATTCTAAGACCAAAAATATTCCTATTAAGTTCCACTTTCCATGGGAACAAGTCACAAAAAAGAATATCAAGTTGGAATACATTGGGACAAAAGAACTGATTGTAGACAACTTCACAAATCCTCTTCCTAGTGAGAGATTTGATTATCTTAAAAAAAAACTGGGATTAATTTATGCTCCAAATTGATTTCCATAATCTTATGCAAGAACATAAAGGGGAATACTATCAGTGGGAGTTATCCTTTTCCATTGATGTCAAAGGGGGGGAGAAAAATAGTAAAAATAGAAGCACGAAGATAGGGAGAGTCAACATGAAGATAATAGGACAATATATTCATTTGGATAAGAGATTGAATATAGGGGGAGTATGGTTTTTTTACTAAGTTTTCATTAATTCCAAAGGGGGGTATTGTTGGAAAATTGGTTTTCATTGATGTCAATCTTAGAATAATCCTTAATGAAAATATCATAACTCCCTAAAAGTGATGATGATGTGTCCACTTGAAGATACATTGAAGAGCCTTGAAATAACCATATATAACTCCAAATTGGTCCCCTTATGGTGTATCTTTTAAGCATGACTATCATGTGATGATATAACATGTGATTGTTTCCACATGCCCACTTTGATCTGACATGTCAAATGGAGCCTTGAAGAAGCCCTAGAACCAGGTGAATAATCCCCTAAATTCAAGTGAAGAATCCCCTAAAACAAAGAGAAGAATCTTTTAAAGCCAAGATCAAAAGATCCTAAATCCAAGTGAAGAAGCCCCTAAATCCAAGAGAATAATTCCCTAAAGTAATGTAAATAATCCTCTAAGGTTGGCCATCCTTAAGGAATAGGTGTGACCCAAAAGTTTCAACCCTTGGTCCCACCCCCTCATGTGGAGAAGACTCATATAAATAAGAGGAGCCTCATTTATAATTTGGATCACACCAATTCTACCTAGCCAAGGAAGAGGAGTGAATTTCATCCTAGAGGAACGAATTTCTAAAGGAATATGAAGTGAAGAAGGATAAAATTCCAAGGGAAGATGAAGACTTGTGATGATTTTTTCTATAGTTTTCATTAAAGGCTATCTTGGAATTTTTGATATAACAATTTTTATAGAGATAGTGAAGAATCTTGGGTACGGATTTCAAGTATCGACACATTGCATGCTTGGAGCTATACTATTTTCCCTTGGGTATGGAAGTAAGAAAAGATTAAGGCAGAAAAGATGGAATGCGAACTACGCAAAAGACACAGTGAGTGATACTGGGTTGAAGTGAGCATAAGAGCAGAAAAGATGGAGTGAAGTAAGATGTTACCCATGATTTTGGTCGTCATGATGATGTATTGATGATGGTATACTCAGACTCTTCATAAGAACTTTCTCCTGAGAAAAGTTGCTTTCTTCTCTTTCCAGAAATCTCATTTTTGAAAAAGGTTCGTAGGCTGCTAGTATATTTGCCTGTGAGAATGCCTGATTCTCGCAGGCTGCCTTAAGCTAGGGTGAAAGAAGTTCACACTGTGTTGAACTGCTAGGGTGTGAACTCTTCCTAAAGCATGGAAAAAGATGAATTCTCGACGTTTCTAGAAGGGAATCTTCTAGAAGGATGGGTTGGCATTCGAATGGTTATCCTAGTATTGGATTCCATGATATTTTGGGATCATTCTTATCCAAGTAACTAATTCATTCTCTCCTATATATTGAGGGAATTCTCATGGAAAAGGTTAAGCAAGATTCATTGGAGAATTGGTGAAATAATTGTGTGAAGGACTCATCATTGAACAACAACTTGGAGACTCTAGCAAGTCTATCAAGAGGATTTGATCTTCTTCATGCAAGGATTGAGCAAGTGTGTGTGTCAGAGCCAAGAGACATCGAAAGGAAGTCCGCGACATCAAGGCTCAGGTTGTAATCTTTACTTTCCATTAATATGATACAGTGGCATGTCTCTTTCCCATAAAGCTATTTCCACTTTATTGTGTAATTCCTTGATCATACACATAGGTTAACTATTGAATATATTGTGCTATCTTCACTTTGGTTGGTTTGTGTTGTCTTGGTCTGGACTTTACGAGAGCGCTGGAGCAAAGCGGGATCAACAAAGACCCTAGGAAGTGATAATAAGGTATGTTATTCATTCCTTCATCCTAGTTAATTCAATAGTCAAAACTTAGGGAAAGAGTATTGTCCTGTCCTATTTTGTTCTAGATCCAGGTGGATCTAGGGAGATCAGTTAGTGTCCGAACCTACCGATTAGTCCGATAACAAAATTGGCGACTCCACTGGGGAGCAATCCCATTTTCTTTGTGGCTTTTGGTGTTTTTCTGTGGCCATTTTCTCTGGTTTCACTTTTCTCTTGTCCTATCAATCTTTGAGTCTTCAGGATATCCCGATAGACCCTTTGGGTCCAGAGGCCTTTTTAAATTTTGCTTCATTTTCAAAATTTTGATTATGTTCAGGCATTCTCGCACTGTACTTCATTGTAGCCTGTGAGAATTGGTAGGGTTCGCACTCTGCCTTTATCTTTCAGTGCGAGGTTCTCGCACCCTGCTCAAGGGTCACCTGCGAGAATCAATGATTCTCGCACTGTGTAATATTGCCTGCCTGTGAACTTAATTTGTCAAAAATTTGGATTTGAGCTTTGGTATCTTCAACTGCCCAAATCAGTTTAGTTGCCTCTTATGAGTTTCTTGGACCATTGATTGATGAATTTCTTGTCTTCGTTTGCATTCATGAACAGTCTTAGGATTTCAAGACTCTTCTTGTCACTTTTGTCTTGAATTTCGTTTCTTGACTTTTCTTGGCAACACCATACTCTCTGATTTCTGAATCTGAGTGTGTTTGATTAGTTAAGGACCAGTGATTGGTAGAAAGTTGATTTTTCTTGGTCTTCATCATTTGCTTTGTTTGAAAGATCATTTTTCTTTTGCACTTGAAAAGACTATATTGGTTTGATCTTTATTTTTGTTTTCATTGAAAGAGTGGATTGGGTTTCTTATCATTGCTTGTTTATTGGTTTTTTGATTTTCTGTACTCTCATTGGCATAGTGAGGGTCCTTTTTGAAAAGTGAAAAAAAAGTTTTTCTTTCAAAAAATTATTTTCATTTTCGAAAACATTGAAAATCAAATTATTGAGATTGTTGAAGTTGTTGAAAAAGTAACAATAGAGAATTGTATTTTGATGCATGATTTGTTGCATTTGCATTTCAAAGGAAATTTTGCATTGTAGTTCAAGGTTGATCTGGAAATTTTTTTCTCTCTCCCATACATAGGATTCATTGAACGAAAAGTGATACATTTCATTCTCATCCTTGCATTATTGGGTCAGAGTCATACAACATAAGTTTCACCTCCATTTCCTTTGAGTAAACAATAGCTCTTAATAACACTGCGTAATCATAAAATTTATCTAGTATCTCTTTTCTAGGGCTCTATTACACCAACATTTAGCTAGGCTAGTGCTTTGGAGTAGGAAGAAATATACACTTTCTAAAAGATCAAAACACACAATAGCATCTTGTGTTAGGGAGTGTTAAATTCCATTTGCAACATCTTGTCCTGGGAATCCCTTCTCACACAAGGGTCAAGCACGAGGTTGCATTGATATTGGTAGAGTTACTCACCCTGCTTTGTTGATATCAGTGTTGAAATTGCATGTATTATGGGGATCACTCAGAGGTATACCCACAATGATGAGTGGAAGCCTTTTGAGTTGATTGTGGGCTAGATACCCTACCCTTGCGTGTGGATCGGACTGTCAACTGTTCCCCCAGGCTTTATTGTTGTTGGTGGTGACTTTAGTGGCCTATATTTCTAGGTTCATACCCGAGGTGACTATGGAGGGGAAAGTCTTCATGGTACCTGGAATTGACGTTGACCAAACTCACTCAGGGTCCTTGGAAGGTATACCCACAATTATGTGTGGGAGCTTGCACCAGGGTGTAAGTCCGTTAAGTAGGTCATCAGCGTAACTTTTCCACCCTAGCCCCGCCCCTTCTCGTCTTGTTTTTGTGACGTTGGATTTCATCACCAACTAGTGGCTTCGAAATTAGAAGGTCTTGTTTGCTTGGTGTTGCTTCCTAGATTTTGTTTACTAGCGTGTGTTGTTTGTTTCTCAAAGTTGACCATAGGATTTTCTTCGCAAAGTTTGTCACTCATTTACAATAGCTCCTCCACGTTGTTCACGTAGAATGCATGGTTTATCTTCAGAGCATCTGGAAGGTTCTCAACCCTTGCCCACAAGCACACCTGGAGGCTCTCCTCGGCAGAGTGAAGTCCCAGTTGTCACCACCCCACAAGTGGAATGCACTGACTCTCTAGAATGTTTTCGCATTACCAACACTCGAGAGGACTTTAGACTTAACCCCGATTTTGAGAGACTTTATATGTGAGTAGACTCTTCCGGAGACTTAATTGTTGTTTATTCCGAATCTCCGACTGGACCCTTTCCCAGTATAGAAGGCCAAGATCTTTTTTGGTCTATAGGTGTTTTTCGACGGGACCTTTTTGGTCCAGGTTCCCCTGTGATTTCTGAGATTAATCCACCTGTGATTTCTGAAATCTCTAATCTAAAGAAAGTACCATTGACTAGCGCTTATCACTTTACTGTCCCTGCCGAAATGGCCCATCTTGCAACTACTTCGAGTGTTCCAACCGGTTTTACTGCGGTTAGTCTTACTCCTACCAATACACCACGAATGCCCAATGTCAATCCGACACTACCACCTGGATACCATGCGTTGAATGCTTCCATTCCTACTCCTGCGCAAACTCCATCCGTCTCTCCTAGTGGTCCTTCTTCTTCTGGGCACTTTCTTCCCGGTTTTGTACCAACACTCCCTCAATTTCCTTTTGGAGGACCCTCTTCATCTTCTACTGGAAATCCTAATCCTAGTGGTGCTATTCCATTCTTCACTCCAAGTTATCAATTTTTGGTTGGTGGAGAAGTTCCTCAAGGTAGTATCACTCAACCCCCTCTCAGTTGGAAAATGTCGATTGGAACATTGCCCTCAATTGGTACACCACCGTCTATGGGAGGGGAAACCCCACCTTATGGGTAGAACATACCTCCGTCCTTGGCCTAGTATTGGAATCAATTGATCCAAAATCCTCCTCAATCATCTGGGGGGCAGCAGTTTCCAGCTGCGTCACTCACACCCCCTAGCATGGGCCAACCATATCTCGGTCCATTCAATCCCATTTGGGGGTCAAATGCTCAAACTCAAGCCCCTGTGGTGTACCAAATGAGGGAAATGTTCCAATGTTCCAATGTTTCAATTGGTACACCACCGTCAAACTCAAGCCCCAAAGACACCAATACCCGTAGGTGATCCAGATTATTTTCGGCATGAAATGAGAGCGGAGATATAATAAAGAAATGCACAGAGATATCACGTATATCCAGTAATATAATAGAAATATATCAGAGATGCAACTATAAACACAGAGATACAGTAATACACGATTTCTATTAATGAAAGAAATGTACAGAGACTGTAAAAATACAGAGTGAAAGACTCGCTAGAATGGTGGCAGCTTATCTCTGAGAAGAGATGTGATGGCTACTCACATTCGCAAGAAGATGATTACAATGAGGCTCTGAAGGCCCTTTTTACAATAAACAGGAATACCAAAAGTCCTAAACATCCAAAAACCTAACCCTGGGAGATGAAGCACCAAAAGTCATGTGGGCCCCGTTTGGGTAAGTTGGTGCATCAACTTCCCAGGGTCGTAACTTTTTCATACGATCTCCATTTTAGGCGTATGATAGCTCGTTGGAAAGATCTATCCGAGGCCTACAATGCCCGAGACAAAATGGCATCATTAGATTGCATTTTGAGACAACAAAATACCCAAAAAAACATCGTTTAGGGCCTCAAAATGGCCTCGGAAGTTCAGGACCTGAAAAAACTGCTAAAAATAGTAAATAACCAAAATGGCCAGAAAACTATTTTGAGCCATTTGGAAAAGGTGGGTGGCCACCGATATCCACCTGGATCAATCCTCCCTCCTTAGGAATCAATGGTCTCCATTGTGTTGAGTTCTCAGGGGAGAGGGAAAAGCATTTGTTGAATTTGCATCTTGGTGAGCTGCTTGTCTTGCTGGAGAAGTCACGCTGCTTAGTTTGTGGAAATCTGTCACGAACCTGTGGCTGGAAGGTTTGGACCTTTTTAACCAGTTTGGCTATTTTAGATGACTGTGTGCAGAAGGAATCTTCGTGCTTTACTGTAACCTTGTCGACCTGCTTCTGTTGGATAGAAGGTGCTTTGGCCGAAGCTGTGGTGGCTGCAGTATCCTTCTGTTCACCCTTTGAACAGATTGTGGACAAGATAAATTTTCTAGTATGAGATACTACCTTGCAGCACTGTTTAGGTGGGGCAGTAGTTGGAACTACCTCTGGTATCCTGTAGAGATGACCCCCAAGAGTAATAATGACACTACAAGGTCGAGACTCATAGATAGCATGGTGTTTCCACATATATGGCTGGCCCAAGAGAACATCACAGACATCCAGTGGGGCAACATCACATAATACCTCATCCTTGAAGGGTTGGATGCCGTATGACAATCGACACTGCTGGCTAACACGAAGATCTCATCCTTGGTGAAGCCACCCAATGCTGTATGGTTGTGGGTGTGGTGTTGTCACCAATCCCAACTGTTTGACGACCTCTGCTGAGATGAGGTTATTCAGGATTCCGCTATCAACAATAAAATGCAGCGGGGTCCCCTTCACCCACATCTTTGAATGAAAAAGGCCTCCCCCTCTTCTGGATCTGTTGGTTCTTCTGGTTGAATTGTTGCGGTCGCGACAATAGCAGTGGGGTCTGCGTCGATGATCTGTCTTTTACCAGTATTTTCAGAATCAGATTCTGAATCAGGGTTCGGCTCCTTGTCTTTGATCTTGGCCACCAATGATTGTTTTGAGTGACATTCATCGGTGTTGTGCCAGGGGATTTTGTGGAAATCGCACCATTTTCCGGTGTCCTTCTTTGTCTTCCCGTGACCCTTATTTTTCTGTGGCTTGGACTGGTTTTCGGGAGACTGTTTGTTAGGGTTGCCTTTGTCATACTTTGGTTGTTGTGGATTTGCAAACCCGAACTCCCGTTTGTTCTGGTGCTTAAATTTCTGCTCGATTTTAATAGCATATCGATAGGNTGGATTTGCAGACCTGAACTCCCATTTGTTCTGGTGCTTAAATTTCTGCTCGATTTTAATAGCATATCGATAGGCAGCACCGAGTGATGAGATGTCCAGAAAATCCATTTCAGTTTGGATGTATCTGTGTAGAGCCCCACGGTATTTCAGAACCAAATGTCGTTCAGAGTCTTTTATACCTAGCTTGGTGCGCAAGGTATGGAAGGTATTGGGAGATGAAGCGCCAAAATTCATGTGGGCCCCGTTTGGGTAAGTTGGTGCATCAACTTCCCAGGGTCGTAACTTTTGCATACGATCTCCGTTTTAGGTGTATGATAGCTCGTTGGAAAGATCTATCCGAGGCCTACAATTCTCGAGACAGAATGGCATCATTAGAAGTGATTTTGCGACATCAACATACCCAAAAAAACATCGTTTAGGGCCTCAAAATGGCCCCGGAAGTTCAGGACCCGAAAAAACTGCTAAAAATTAGTAAATTACCAAAATGGACAGAAAACTGTTTTGAGCCATTTGGAAAAGGTGGGTGGCCACTGATATCCACCTGGATCAGTAGGTGAATCGACAGTTACCTTTTCTTGCCACTTTGGATCTTCTGGATTTGTCAAGGATTTTAAACGATCCTATTCGTCACTCTCCCCAATGGTCTGTTATACCAACCAAGCTTCCATCGGACATTCCTAAATTTGACGACAAAGTGGGAGAGGACCCAAATAATCACGTTATGACTTTTCACCTATGGTGTTCATCCAACTCATTGATGGATGACTCTATTCATTTGCGTCTTTTCCAAAGAACCCTTACCGGTTCTGCTACAAAGTGGTATATTGAATTGCCATGAGGTTTCTTCTCTGATTTCAATACCCTAGCTATGGCTTTCCTTACACATTACCAGTTACTGATCTATTATGACACGGGGACCGAGATTTTGACTTCATTTAAACAGACTAAAGGCACTCATATATCTGATCACATCCATGAGTGGCGAAGGAGATGATGTCTCATTAAACTTGAGCTCCCCGATCAGTTGCTGGAAGAATGGTTTACAAAATCATTTGTGAACGAAATCGGTAAGGACATTGCCATGGGTGGCATTGTCATGGAGGATCAGGCTATAAATCGTGCTCAGTATCTTGACCTTGTTTATTCACAAACAGGAACCCTTTACAATTTATTTCCTGAATTACCTCGTCCTAATTCTTCCAGCACTTCAACTACTCCAGCTACTTCACATGTAGCTGACGGTGTGATTGGTACTGCCCAAGCTCAATCACATGCCGCTTCAAGCACAAACCCTAAATATGCTTCTTCTAATGTTCAAAATGCTCCGTCTCCTGCCACTCCCACCAGAAAAACTTCTGAGGTAAATGTCGTTCAATCTACCCCAGCTGGTAAAAACAAATCTAAGAAGGGGAGAGTCAAGAATAAGGAGGGAAAAAATAATCCTCAAGCAGAGCAACCTAAAAATACCCTTGTTGATGATTGGGATAAGTGAAAACCTCGATACCCTTGCCTTATCTGTGGTGATGATCACTACATGAAGAATTGTCCATGATGTGCTGAGGTCACTAAGTTCCTTCAAGGAGCTTCGAAACCACCTGCACTGGCTGTCTTGTCCCAACCCTTCCCGTCTCAACAATAGGCTCAGTTGGTCATTCATGATCAACCATCCTCTTCTACTACATCATATGTTTTGATGTGTACTGGTGATTCTAAGCAGAATAACGTTGCACTCATGACTCGAGCCAAAGATTATTCTCCATCTAAGGAGAAGGTTGACGATTTACCCCCTTCTTTGGTACAACCCTCTTCCACGACTCCACCTACTAACGGTCTTCTTCATCTTGAACGACCGAGCCTTGACACAGTTCTGCGACCCCCCCCTAAGGGCGTCGTTTAGAAATTGGCTTTCAATCCTCATGCTCGTGCAGCCCAAAACTACAACATTGTTGAAGATCTGGCCCAAGCACCTTCTACGATGTCAGCCCTTGAAGTCCTTCAAACTTGTCCCGCACAACGGAAGGCATTGTTGAAAGCTATCAGTGGAATTGACCCAACAGACATAAATTTAATAGTCTTTGACTTGGACGATCACATTCCAAGGTTACCCCCTCAACTCATGTTCTAGATACAGGTTGTTGTCTCTGACAAGAACATTTGTCGCACTGTTATCAACGAGGGTACCTCGACGTGTGTCATGTCTTTTGCTTGCTGGAAAGCCATTGGCTCTCCTTCTTTGAATAAATCACAAAACACTCTTAAAGCCTTCAATGGCTCTGGTTTTAAGCCCTACGATGTGATTCCTTTGTTTCCCATCATGTTAGAAGGTAAGATGGTCCAAGTTGAAGTGGAAGTCTTTGATGCTCCCCTCAATTATAATCTTCTTCTTGGCCGCAGCTGGATCGATTCCATGTGCACCGTTGTGTCGACATTTTTCCATGTAGTACATTTCCCTCATCAGGGAAAGGTTGTTACCGTCGACCAACTTGCCTTCTTCAATTCTGATACCCATACTGGAAACGTACCATTTATTGCTAAAACCCTGCCAGGTTGTGAGAATGTCGGTGTAGGCCTTCTAAAGGACTCCTCGTTAATGGGTACTTTCCCCATTCCACCGCTCAATGTTCCACGCTCGTCTATTGCTTCTATCAACATGATCTCCACTTTGCCTCATGAAATTCCTGCATCTCACGACCCTTGGGTAGTCCCTGACCCTAGAGATCATATTCGTTTCAGCGACGTAATGCCGTTAAGTCCAGTTGAATCTGCCTATCAGGCCATTCAATTGGCCACACCTTCTACCTCCTCTCTTGATGAGTTGTCTTCCGATCCTTTTCATGTTATTTTTCCCACTAACAAGATGATCCTGTCCGTCATGGAGGACACCCCTTGGGACGATGGGCATCATCGTTCCATTCTCTTTCTGGAGAAACACACTCTTGAGAACTATCAACAGATTTCGACTCCGTCGACCGTTGTTGTCATATCGACCGTTCCCGAGTCTACACATGATGTGTTTTTCGAAGGGAACCTAAGTAATATCTCTCCCATGATTCCCATTGACATATCTATTAAACCTAGAATTGTCGAAAATGTCCATATTGGAGCTTCGTGTTCCCCTGACGAAATAGTCACCTATACGTCCCTGTTCAAAGAGTTTTGTGACATATTCTCTTGTAGATATGAAGAAATGCCAGGTATCGACCCTGAAATTGTAATTCATGAGATTAAGACATATCCTGAAGCTAAACCCTCCAGGCAACACCTTTGTCCAGTTCACCCACGTAAAGTGGCTGCTATAAAGCTCGAAGTCGAGAAACTTCTAAAAGCCGGATTTATTTATCCGGTGGCTCTCACAGACTGGGTATCTAATCTTGTCCCGATTGATAAGAAACAAGGCATGATTCGTGTGTGTGTTGATTATAGGGATATCAATAAAGCTTGTCCAAAAGACAACTTTCCTACCCCTTTCATCGATTAGATTGTCGACGACTGCGTCGGAAGTGAAATCTTCTCTCTCATGGATGGTTTCTCCATCTATAATCAAATTAACATCGTTCCTGAGGACCAACATAAGACTTCTTTTATTTGTCCTTGGGGTACTTTTGCCTATCGGAAACTTCCTTTCGGTCTTAAGAACACTGGCGCAACTTTTCAATGCGCTATGTCTTACGCTTTTCATGATATCAAGCATATCGTTCAACCCTATTTGGACGATTTACCCACTCATTCTATGCGTAGAGCCGATCACCCAACCCACCTCCGAGCCATTTTCATTCGTTGTCGGTTCTACCGGATTTGTTTAAATCCTCATAAGTGCATCTTCTGTGTAGAATCCGACTGTCTTCTAGGTTTTATCGTTTCATGTCAAGGGATCCAGGTGGATCCTTTGAAGGTTGAGGTGATTCTTAATCTCCCTCCTCCTTCTACACTTCGCTAGTTGTAAAGTTTGCAGGGGAAAGCAAACTTTCTTCGTCGTTTTATCCCAAACTATGCCGAGATTACTCGTGGATTTACGTGGCTATTAAAGAAAGATTCAAAGTTCGTCTGGGATACCATTGCCAACAATGCTTTTGAATCTTTGAAGTTATCCTTGATGTGAGCTCCGCTTCTCTTCCCCCCCGATTACAGTCATGATTATTTCCTTTACCTTGCTGCCTTGGATTACACTATTGGCATGGTTCTCATCCAAGAGGATGATGTGCACGATGAACATGTTATTTATTACTTGATTCGAAGTCTCACGCTAACTGAAATCCAGTATTAGCATGTCGAAAAACTAGCCTTGGCTGTCATTCAAGCCGTCCAACGCTTCCGGCACTATATCCTCTCACGCAAGACTATGGTGATTTCTCATTACAACCCTATGCAACATATTTTGACACGTCAATTGCTAGGGGGAAAATAATCCAAATGGATTATGATACTCCAGGAGTTTGACTTGGAATTTGATCGTGCCAAGTCCAAGAAATCCTTAGTTTTTTCTGAGTTGATATGCGATTTTCCCCACTCTGCAATGGAAAATGTAGCAGTTAATTCATTACTCGATGAATCTCTTTTTCTTATTAGCACTGATGATATTTGGTATGGGGATATCATTATATATATCCAAACCCAGACTTTCTGGCCTACTTTGTCCATTACTGAATGGCATCGAATACGCTATCAAGCTCGTTAATACATTATCCTCGGGGATACTCTTATCGTTGGGGGATTGACTCTATTTTTCGATGTTGTTTAACATTCGATGAAGCCGAGAAATATCTGAATGACTTCCATTCCGGACCATGTGGTGGTCATATGTATGGGTATGCTACTGCCCAGAAGATCTTACGCGCAAGGTATTTTTGGCCTTCTTTATTTAACGATTTCATTATTGCTGTTAAGAAATTCCATGCCTGCCAGACCTACAATCAGAAAATTCGGTCCCATCCTGCTCCTCTTCATCCTATGGTCTCAGTTGGTCCCTTTGAGAAATAGGGCATTGATTTCATGACATGTCACCCTCACTCGGCCGGGGGGCATGGTTACATCATTGTAGCCGTTGATTACTTTACGAAATGGGCCGAGGCGATGCTGACATTTGACAACACTAGAAAGAACGCAACATTGTTTCTTTTTAATCACGTCATAGCTCGTTTTGGTGTTCCCCAATGATCCAGGTGGATATCAGGGGCCACCCACCTTTTCCAAATGGCTCAAAACAGTTTTCTGGCCATTTTGACAATTTACTATTTTTAGCAGGTTTTCACTTCTGGGGCCATTTTGAGGGCCTAAATGAAGTTTTTTCAAGATAGAGGTTCTTAATGATATCCAAAGGCATTATTGAGCCCCCAAAATTAATCTCCTCGATGATACCTTTCCAACGAGCTATCACACGCC
>JASDQU010100389.1:566275-576922 GCA_032191745.1 Picea mariana
TTATCTTCCAGGTTATATAGAATAATTGTGAAAAAACCCTTAGAGCTGAGCTGAATTTCATAATCCCCTTTAGGGTTCCACCATTCCTTTATCCATCTAGCGAGGTCTTTTTCAGTGGGCCATAGCCCCAGGAATTTGCCTATGAGCGCATGGTCCATCATGAACTGCGTATTCTCTCCTACCCTTGTCGATTTAATGCGATAAAGAGGAGGTTTCTCTAATTGCGGAATGCACTTACCTGGCAGCCAATTTTTGGAGGCTTGCGGGTTAGATGAGCTGGGTTCGAGTTCCATTTCTTTGTCCAGACTTTGTTCCTGGGAAAATAGCTGTTCTCTTAGATGCACCGGCGGTTCAAAGGCGGGCCTCTTTGCACGGGTGCCAGTTCTGTCGTTTGCTGCCATGTCGCTGTACGAGGGGGGTTTCCCCCCCTCCCCCGTGCTCATAGTGCGCGTAACAGGGATCCCGTGAGACTTCAGATAGTGGGGCAGCACTTCAAGGGTCGTGCTCTGACGTCAGGGCGCTTTGCATACAAGGGCGGGGACTGGTTCTTCAGATCGGGTTGCAGGTCAGCGCGCTAGGGTTCCTTCCTCCTCTGCATCCGAAGGAGCACCATCGGCATTATATAAATTCCATTCCTCCTACTCACTTTCTGCTTATTTATATATTAAACCCTAATCCCTAATGTCATTTTGAGTGAACCTTTTGCAGGCGTGATGATTTTGATGATCATATACAGGGATACAGACACATTTTTCTTTGTCATCACGTGTTTTTGATTGTTTTTTATGGTTTTTATATAAAAACCTCGAGCGTGGTCTTTGTCCGTTCTTGCGCTCGTAAATACATGAGAACGAGATAGAGCATACTTTTATCACTTTTTCGGGCTCAACAAGGTTATACGAAAAATGAACCCCCCTGGATTCCTCTTTAAGCTCTTTTCAGACTCTCTAAACATGAAAAGATCGCCGAGCGACCTTGCTATTTTCACGCTTGATAAAGTATTTGAAGTAAGCATTTGGTGAGCGATAATTTATCTCTTTTTCGGTCTCATCTAGACTATTTTATGAAAAAGGAACAGAGAGAGTTCTCTTTTAAGTGTTTTTTCAAACTCTATAATCTTGAAAAACCTTCGAGTTTTCTATCTTTGGACTTGTTAAACAAACATCGCTAGACCCGTAATGGGACTAAACCACTCCTTCTTAGGGTTTGTTAAACATACTCCGAGGGACTCATCTGAAGGATGAGCTTACATTAACAAGCATATGTTATCCTCCTCAAGATTGCATAAAAATAAAGAGGTACTCGCCAGAAATGGTGGGGGAAAACTTGGGAAAGGGATATGTTTTCATCTTCGTATTGATTGGCAGTAAGTGTCGCTCTTGAACATGACACCCCCTATTCATTACATTTGAAGCCAGTTTGGGAAATCCATTTGTCTCTCATTTGATTTATTACAAGGTCATTCCCTGTGTCATATTTGAGTCAATGTTGCCAAATCATTGGTCGTGTCGTTCATATGTTCAAGAGAGGTCCATCTGAAACCTATATTGAGTCGACCATCTGCAATTATCCACACTCTCTGTGTCGACCTTCCCTATGTCCATTCCAATTCACATCATACTCTGTTTCACCTTCAAAATATGTTACTCATTTCGTGTCATTGATGGGGGATACATCAAGGCCCTCCTGTGACAAGTTTTGTTCCGTCGACTTCAGCTCATTATCCGGAATCAAAACTTAGAAATTAATTAGTACCTTGGAACTTGCATGCCTCAATGGTAGGTTTCCTCACTTTCGATAGTGGGTTTACATCATTTACCCTTGATCGAAAGATTCCATCGGATGTTTGACTTCAACTCATTCATTCACACTCGATGGATTGTACTAGGGTACCTTGGGAGTCATTGACATCAATGGTTATTTCCCTCGCATTTCTTAACGGTTTCATCAATGACCGGTAATCAAGTGGTTTCTCCCATGTTCAACTTCAACACATGCAATCACATGGTTAGATTCGTACTTTGGGCGATGAGATTGAAGACCCTGGACATAATCTCTTTTGTCCAGGTTGTGATGGAGTATGTATTATCTGCGACACATAGATCCACTGTGTATGTCTTGTGGCTATGTCGTCTCAATTTGAAATTTCTTGAATAGATCCACAGTGTATTCCTGGTGGCTATGCTATGTTTTGAAGGCATGGATCCACAATGTATGATTGGTGGCCATGACCCACGTCTACAATGTCATCAGTCTGTGATCTGAGTATGGGAATGCCTACCTCAGAATTGGTATATATGATATTCTGCAGATGCTTGGTTGATCGCAGGTTTCCGATTAGGTGTGCTCCTAGTTTCTGACACACACATGGAACTTACAAAGTCTTTCGGTTGTCACTGGTTCCAACCTCATACTTTGGGGGAAATTCTGTTACCCATGATTTTGGTCGTCATGATGATGTATTGATGATGGTGTACTTAGACTCTTCATAAGAACTTTCTCCTGAGAAAAGTTACTTTCTTCTCTTTCTAGAAATCTCATTTTTGAAAAAGGTTCCCAGGCTGCTAGTATATTTGCCTACGAGAATGCTTGATTCTTGTAGGCTGCCTTAAGCTAGGGTGCGAGAAGTTCACACTGTGTTGAACTGCTAGGGTGTGAACTCTTCCTAAAGCATGGAAAAAGATGAATTCTCGACGTTTCTAGAAGGGAATCTTCTAGAAGGATGGGTTGGCATTCAAATGGTTATCCTAGTACTGGATTCACTGATATTTTGGGATCATTCTTATCCAAGTAACTAATTCATTCTCTCCTATATATTGAGGGAATTCTCATGGAAAAGGTTAAGCAAGATTCATTGGAGAATTGGTGAAAGAATTGTGTGAAGGACTCAACATTGAATAACAACTTGGAGACTTTAGCAAGTCTATCAAGAGAATTTGATCTTCTTCATGCAAGGATTGAGAAAGTGTGTGTGTCGGAGCCAAGAGCCATCGAAAGGAAGTTTGCGACATTAAGGATTAGGTTGTAATATTTACTTTCCATTAATATGATACAGTGGCATGTGCCTTTCCCATAAAGCTATTTCCACTTTATTGTGTAATTCCTTGATCATACACATAGGTTAACTGTTGAATATATTGTGCTATCTTCACCTTGGTTGGTTTGTGTTGTCTTGGTGTAGACTTCACGAGAGCGCTGGAGCGAAGCAGGAGCAACAAAGACCCTAGGAAGCGATAATAAGGTATGTTATTCGTTCCTTCATCCTAGTTAATTCAATAGTCAAAACTTAGGGAAAGAGTATTGTCCTGTCCTGTTTTGTTCTAAATCCAGGTGGATCTAGGGAGATCAGTTAGTGTCCACACCTACTGATTAGTCCAATAACATAAGAGAAAGAAATTCGTTGGACTAGGAGATCGAGGATGATAGATCAACAAGGAAGACACATCGTGGACAACTCAGCAAGAAAAAAAAGCCACCGCTCGATGCTTTGGAGCATTGCATGAGAAGGAAGGAAAGACAGGCTGGTGAAGCCCTGAAAACGTGGGTCAAGTTGACCTAGGGTTTTAGACACCTAGGGTTTTGGTATCTAGGGTTTTGATAGTTAAGTTTCAGCCTAAGGCTATTGGTGAGTCATGGTAATGCATAAATAAGAACCTAGATGAGGGAAGATGGTCGGTGAAGAGTCCCAAGTTTTGTTATTGTTATGAGTGATTATTGTAGTGAGAGAGGGAAGCATTGAGTAGTGAGGGAAGTTTGTGTTGTAAGATATTTAGCAGGGTGCGTAGGGAGGGAAGACAGAGAGAAGAGAGAAAGAGAGAAGATATGATATCTAAGAGAGAAGATAAGAACTGTATGCTTTCATCTTAATATATTATAAATCACAGTTCTGTGAACGTATCCCTAGGGAGAGGGTGAACCATGTATATCTTGGTGTTGTGTGTGATTGATGTGGTTTTCTCTTGTTTTGACATACTGTTACTCCGTTACTATGTTATATCTGACAGATAAATGTGTGAGGTAGGACTAAGTTGATAACTAACATCTAGATGTTGTGTTGTTCTTGTATTGGATCCACTTTGTATTCCCTTGGTTGTAGACATATGTGTCCTGCAACCCCCCATAGCTACTTTGGGTGAGACTACATCTTCCTCACAGGTGTTTCCGAAAGGGCCCGTAGTTAGGGCTTGTTGGTGCTCTCTTGGAGATGAACCCTGGGTCTGCCCCTGTGCCAACAAATGGTTCCATTGTCGGGACAAGAATCTTCTCGAGGGAATGAAAAGGTGGTTTCCATCGAAGACAGAGATTCAGAAGTGGATAGAAGAATAAGAAAAGGATTTCGCAGAAGCCTAGAACAAGAACCCTAAGCTTAGCACTGAGGACTGGTTGGGAAGGTATATATTTACTAATATACATGAGATTTTCTTTGGAGTAATTCATTAGGAGTTATACAAGTGGCTAGATAGGTTAGCAGACACCCAGTTTGAGATCAGATCTAGACCACCTGGGGTTTGGATGTCGACACTGATCAAGAATATCAAGAGAGTTGATAACGTTGTGTTAAGAGCAGTATATCACTGGTTTAATGGTACCATCATAGGGTATATCACTGAGTTTTCTATTGACATAGTAGAGTCATATAACTAAGAAACAAAATATTTCTTTAAGGGACCTATGTTATAACCCTAAATTGCACTATTCATGCTCACCTGGCATCAATCCAACTCATTGCCCTTCATTTCCAAATCCATGCTGAATAGACTCTTCAAAAACCTCTTAAAACAAGTAGCCCGTGCCCTAACCTATCACTGGGCGCGTTTGAACATTGGCAGGCCTTATACTGCACGCATTGAAACGCGGGCTGGCCCACTACAACAAGTGTTTACCTAACAAAGAAAAAAATCAGGAAAGTTTCCGACGGAACGAGAAGCTTTTGGTTAGATAACTGGAACTCCCCGCAATGCATGGCCGAGAGTTCGTCTAAAACCATAGCTCCTTCTAGCCTATAAAAGGAGGGGTAGGGGTACTATTCAAAGGAGGAAAAATCATAGCAAAGAAACTCTGCCAAATTGCCAAATCCGTTTTGTCCCAACCCTTTAGCCTTTCCTCAAGCTTTAGGATAATTCAAGCAAAGCAGTTGGAGGACAAAGAAGAGGAGGAGCCCAGGATCATGATCAAGGAATAGTGGCCAGTCTCTATAATCATTGTAAGTTGATTCATATTGAGATTAATAAAAAAGATACTTTTCTCGTCCCAAATGCATGAGTCTTATGTGTTTCATTTGATTTATGTTTAATCTCTAATCCTCTAGTAGAACAATAGCATGCATGCGTAGTTTTGTCTTGATTGCAGGATCGCTTTTTGGAAGGAGCAGCAGAAGCAACGGGATAAAGCTCAACAGAGGATCTACACCAACCGTCGATAAAAAGGTTAGTTGGTTCTTCTCATGTTTGCATGTGAAAAAGGGTTTTAGGTTTGGGGCAGAAGGTTAAAAGTTATTTCTTGAGGGTCATGATCTGCATGCAAGTTTAAACCCTAGCTTGTTAGTCCATAGGGTAGAATAACCCCACAATAGAATTGGCGACTCCACTGGGGATTTTTACTCTTAGGGTTTCTGGATTTGGTTAAAGGTCTTTTGGGTAGTTCAAAGAAGTTCAGTTTCTGTTTCTTTGTTGTTTTTGTTTTCTGTTAGGTCAAAAGCTAGCAGGGAACCTGGTTATCTATACCAGTTTTTCCTTGACCATTGCTTGAATTTTATTCTCGGGACACACAGAGGTACCTGCGGCCTGCAGAAGCCCTGCCCGCATGTAACCCACACCCTAACTTTCTACAGCCCGCGTTTTAATGCTTGCTGTAGTAGTTTTAGTAGCGTGTAGAGCCCAGGAAGCTTAAGAGGAAGTCTCCTCTTCCCTGTCAGGAGTTTACCTTCTCAGGGGGCTTTCTGGATCCTGTCTGGGTCTTGATTGGTTTACTGTCTTGCTTTCAGTCTGCCTTATTGTGTTGATTAGTCTTTGCATTTGTTTTCTTTTTGCAAATTTTTTTTTTTTTTTTAAAGTAGAAGCATCCAAGACTTTAGGAGACCCTGGTTGTCAATACCAGAGGCCTCTTTTAGGTCTGGGCTGTCTGTGTTTGATTTTTTCTTATATTTTATACATACCCGCGGTCTATTTCAGTTCTGAGCGTGGGTACCCGTGTGTTGTTATAGCTCAGCACGCGGTTGAACGCGTGCTGTCTCAGTGACAGTCGCGGGCCTGTCAGGTTGCTTTTCTGCCTGGGTGGGGTAGTTATCCCCTCCTGTGGTGAGAAGTTTTCCTCTCAGGGTTTAGAGTCTAGGGTGCACAGCCAGTGAGTTAGGGACTCATATCCTTAGCTGGTGTCTTACTTAGTTGATGTTTGGTAAGAAAAGACAAAAAGAAAAATTTGTTGTTTTATGGTTTTTAGGCAAGTGTTAGAATCGGTGCTGTCTTGATTGCTTTTTTCGCATTTTGTGCTCTGATTCTTTTTGTGATCTGCACTTTAAGCCAGAGTTTTCTTTTCATTCTCTTGGTTTTGTTCTTGTCATCATTTTTCCTTGTTGCGTTATTTTGCAATAAAATACAAAAAAAATAAAAAATTTCTTGTTTCATTTTCTTCTTGATTTGAAGATTGTGTTGTTGCATCAGTAGCTAGGAGATAAGTCTTTTTGCATAAGTTTTTGCAGTGCATTTCAAGTATAAGTAGCTCGCATATCTGAGCGAAAGTCCTTCATATTTACTACATGAAATCTTAGTAATTTTGAAAAGAAAATAAGTCTTTTTGTTAAAAGTTGATGGTTTTGCATTTTAGTGAAAGTTTTTGTTTCCAAGCATTTCTTGTTCATTTTGCTTTGAGTCTTTTTACACACCATCAGTTTCACTTTCGTACCTTGTGACTTAAAAAGCCCATTAAAAGAAACGCTAATTAAAATCAATTAGACTTTTTGTTTGTAGGGTGCATACACTAGCTTAGGACTAGGGCCTTGGAATAGGTTAGAGAGTAAATCCTCCAAGGCCACCCAAACTAAACATTGGAGTCTGTCAATAGGGAGTGTAGAAGTCTAGTTACGGAAAGTTATCCAGGGACCCCCTCTAACACAGGGGCTAAATACGAGGTCACGTAAGGAAAGGTAGCGGAGATAACCCCTCCAAAGTTGGAACGAGTGTTGTGGAGAACACATATTGAGGATTTGTTAAGGGATTCTGTCGTTTGCATTTGCCACGGAGCTTCGTGGGTCTCAAATATGTTCGAGGTCCTCAGTCATCTTCCAGACCATTTTCTCTCGATACCCTTGACATATTTTGGGCTTGATACCCTGCTCATTGTGGTCTACCCGACTGCCGACTGTACCCGCCTGGTGACTGTTCACACGCTGGAAAACTAGTTGCCAATATTTTCTAGGGAAATACACGTGTGACAGACATCGGGCCACGCTTTGCAGAGTATACCTGGAGGGTGCTTCCGTATTCGAGTTGCACTTGCACCGGTAAGTTTCTCTAGTGTTGGCTGTTGTAACTGTTCTTCCAACTAGTTTAGTGATTGCTTGATTTATCTTCTAGGGGCTTTCTTTTAGTGAGTGTTACTGTTTTTTCATGTAGAATACCTTAGCATGTCATGAATCTTCTCACACAGTGGAGGATTCGGAGCTCCTCCGGTCACGAAGGCTTCTGGGCCTGCCACTGGTTATACTGGAGCCACCCTCGCCACCATTGAGGCGGAAGCTAGACCATCAAGGGTCTTTCGAAGCAACTGGGGCTTTTGAGCCCGAACAACCCCCCAAGGCATTGACCGCCAATCTTGGATTGGTTGAAACCTCAAACACTGGTACTTGGCCAGATATTATTGTGCCAATTCAATTCTATGAATGCCTATCAATGCCTAACCCAGTTATGGAACAAAACTCTGTTACTTCCTCTGGGACTTCTTCCATTCCCATCACTGTTGCTACCACAAAAGAAGCTTCTCCTAACTTGCCTTTGTCGGCGGTCTGGGCCACCATGGTCTTAGCCACAACTACGTCGCATAGTGGACCGACCCCATCTATCACGGCGGCCACACCCCCTTACACACCTAGTGCGACAGGCGCTCCATTTTCATACGGTATGCCTAGTTCGGGTACAAGCCCTGTACTCACTTACTCCACTTTACAGACTTTGGGTCTGGGGGCAGGGAGCTCTAACGCTCCTCTGCAAGGTCAACTTGGGGGCATTCCTGTCCCTTTCAACGCTTTTCCTTATGCTACAGGTCATATTCCTCCTTCGTTCCCTTCTCTTGGTGGTCCGCATCAACAGTCCGCTGGGTAGCCTGCACACAAGAGTCCAGTTGGAGCAGGGAGTCAAGGAACACTTGCGCAAACTCAGCCGGTAGGTTCATCACCGTTTGTTTAGAATGAGACGTTTGGTAGTAACACTTTCACATCCGCTACCTTCCCATCGGGGGGCACACCCATTTTTGGACAGCCCATGCCGGCACAGGGTACTATTCCTACACTGGGGGCACATATACCTGGACCTTGGAACTCAGGACAAGGATCCGTTCCTTCCTCTGGAATGTCGATCTGGAGTAATTCTTTCCATAGTCACTGGAACCCCGGACAGACTTCTATGCCTCTCCCGGTAGGACCGACATGGGGTAATCCTTCCCAAAGTCCATCGAACACGATGAATGCCCAACATCCTATGTCCTTCATGGGGAATCAGCCAATGATGTCTCCTCAGATGAAAAACCCTTACGCTGGTCAGGGCCACGGTTTCTGCCAAAACCCAAGCCAGCAGCCAAACTTTTCCTGGCAACCTGGTGCCAGTCAAACCCCAGGACCCTTTTATCTAGGCCATTAGCAACAACCCAAACTACCATTCTTGGCAACATTGCACTTGCCCGATTTGACAAGGTTGTTAAATGATCCTATCTGTCACGATCTGCGTTGGCCTCCTATGCCAACAAAGTTTCCTTCGGACATTCCCAAGTTCGAGGCCAAGACTAACGAAGATCCAGGCGATCACGTGACTACTTTCCACTTATGGTGTTCATCTAATTCACTAAAATATGACTCCGTCCAGTTGCGATTGTTTCAACGCACTCTTATTGGGAGTGCCGTGAAATGGTACATAGAGCTTGATCATTCACGATATTCTTTTTTCGACGAACTGGCGATGGCTTTCCTTAACCATTTCCAGTTACCTGTGAGATACGACGTCGGCACCGAGTTGCTAGCCAATTTCTCACAGACGACAGCAGACCATATCTCAGATCATATTTGGGAGTGGCAATGCCGAAAGAGTCTTATCAAGGTACCCGTCCCACCAACATTCTTTCTTGAGTGGTTCCTTAAGTCTTTAGTTCCGCAGTTATCCAAAGACGTCGCAACTTCAGGGGTTTTCTCAGAGGAAGATGCCATCATGAGGGCTCAACAATTTGAGCTTATCTACTCTCAGTCTGGTCTATTGTACACCATCTTGCCGGATGCACCACGATCGATTCTGGATAAAACCAGATAGAGAGCCGGACCACATGCTGACGGTATCGTCAGTTCGGCACAAACTAAGCTCGCTGAGCAATTGACAAAACAATTGCAGCAGTTATCTATACAACACTCAGCGGCCAGCCAGACTACTGCTTTGGTTGCTCCTCCTACTCAAACATCGGAAGTACACTCTGTGCAGACGACTAACCCAAAGGCCAACCAGCAGCCTGAAGGGAAGAAAAAACAACGCAAGAAGAGTAAGGGGGATAAAAAACCAACTGATAATGCTGGCGAGGGTACCATGGAAAAGAAGAGGGTAAGGTATCCGTGCAATTTATGTGCAGAAGATCATCCGACCCATCTGTGCCCTCGACTTGCAGAGGCCCAGAAGTTTGTCACACAGCAACAGCAAGCTGTGTTGACTAATCCTTTTCAGCATGGGCAGAATTTAACTCAAGCCTTTGCAAGTGGCGAAGGGGGCAGCCAGGAAAACTTCCCTCCTCCAAATAATCCTTCTTCCGCGAACGTATATATGGTTAAAAGTGATGCTTTCATAATGACTAGAGCACACGACTATAGTAAACCAAGTTCCTCTGAGAAGGGCAAAGAAGTCGAGATCCCATCTCTTCCCCTACAGATTGAGAAGACGTTGGGTGAAACAATGACACACATTCCAAAGGGTGTGTTTAAGAGGGATTCTCACAATCCAAATGCAAGGGCCGCCCAGAACTACTCTGTGGTGGAAGATTTATCACAAACCCCTTGTGCTATGTCTGCTTTGGAGGTCCTCCAAAGTTTCCCTGCTCAGAGAAAATCCTTGTTGACTGCTTTAGGCTCTACTAAGACTTGTAACCCGGGTACTATCACGTTAGATATGACTGACTTGAAACCTCGTTTGCCTTACCACATCGCATTTCAGATAGTAGTGGCTCACCCCATGAAAAATTTTACACGGAATATCTACCGCACGGTGGTCAACGAGGGTGCCTCGACTTGCGTTATGTCATTGGCATGTTGGAAAGCCATCGGTCAGCCCGAGTTGTCTCCATCACCTACTCTCCTTACTGCGTTCGATGATCGTTCTTTCCGACCACATGGCATCATTCCTTCTTTCCCTGTGCAGTTAGGGGGAAAGACCGTGTGCGTCGAAGTAGAGGTAGTCGATGCCCCCA
>JASDQU010100390.1:0-11668 GCA_032191745.1 Picea mariana
TCATATCGATCTTAGGAACGTGGTTGGTCTTCAAGACAAAATTGGAATTTCTCCATTATCGATTCACCTTCCTTGTGTCCTCATAATGAATTTCATGGGATACATTTTCACTTTCAGGTGTCCTCTCTATTATGAAATTTTTCAATCCTTCCATGATATCCCCTTTTAAACCCTCCATCATCTCTTGTAGTTCATCTTTTGTTATTGTCTTCTTTTGTAAATCATTTATGTCCCTATGCATTTCTTCACCTTCATCAAGAGTCCATGTAGGGTTATCTAGAGGCTTATTTTGTGTAGTGATTCCCTTTTTGGGTGGCATGTTGGCCAAGTATCACTTTTGAACCTTGATTTTGAGGTGGTTCTGCTAGACAATATTTCTTCTACTGTATCTCCAAAGTTTCGGCCCTTCTTGGTATGAAAAATTATTTTTGTTAGTTCTCTAATATTTCTTCTCTGCAATGCCATAGGTCTGATCAAAATTGGATGTGCCAAGTGGAATTTACAGTAACTTCCCCACAACTTGTTGATTTTTTTCCTTTCCAGGAGATGTCCCTTGTATAGTGTGCCCCGCACAAAATAATTGATATAAAATTTTGAAACTCGTACCAGAAATACTACAGACTATCCACTATCCAATGCAACTAGTATCACTCATTTAGGATACGCTAGGAAGAATTTATG
Source organism: Picea mariana (assembly GCA_032191745.1). NCBI lineage: Eukaryota > Viridiplantae > Streptophyta > Pinopsida > Pinales > Pinaceae > Picea > Picea mariana. The sequence goes on from JASDQU010100390.1 coordinate 682, forward strand.
ATTTTTTTACCCGGAACACCTTCTTGAGACTAGTCAATAGGACTAGTCAGATACCCTATCTTCCACAAGGTGTATCTACAAATTTAAGACAACCCAGAAGCTTAACCTTTTACCATAGATACCTTACTAATTTATGGGAATATCCATAGGATTTCAGGGTCTGAAACATTACAGGAAAAATTTTATAGCAAAAATTACACAATGACTCAGTTCAGGATGATTCCAGAACCCTATCTTGCACAGGATTTATCTCCGAAATTATAAGGCCTCGAGAGATAAAATTTTAACCCAAAGTACCTTGATCCATCTACTAAATATCCTCCAAGTCATTCCTTCTGAAACATTGTAGAAAAAAATTTATAGCAAAAAATTCCACGGTGTCTCAGATGTAGCAGCGAAACCCCAAGACCTTGAGCTCTGATAACATATGTTAAGAACCAAATATCAATATAGCATAGAAAAACCTTAGAATAAGTACTCAACGCCTTGAAAAAGAGAGAAATTCAGATAATAAGCCTCTTCGAGGGGGCAACCTCCTTATGCCCACATAAATGTACAATTCACAGATGATTCCAAATGGAAATGTCTCCTTGGTATATATAGGAGACTAGGAGGTATAATTACAACTAATGGAATAAAGATGACATAAATAAAATAAAATTACAAATGGAGGTATAATATGCCCCAATTAAGGGTTAATGAGCCAATATTAGGGATTAACACATCTTAAAAAACAAATGGCAATAAATCGTCTTGGAAAAAGGATGCATGGAAAACGAAGGTGCAACACACCCTCTACAAAGGAACCCATAAATAATACAATATGAACCCTTGTATGTCATGAACCCCATGCCAAAAAGTATTAACCCCCCATCTACTTCATCTTCTCCACATGACTTAGACAGGTTTCCACCTAGGAAACACTCCTTCACTTAACGACTGATTCACCCAATAGGTCACTTTCTCAACCCTCCCATACCTGTTAGAGAAAGATTTGCCTCACCCTATGCAATATTGCAGAGAGGGCCTTACTCCATTTCCCTATGCAGACTTACTTTCCTTGATTGATGAATCCAGAGACAAAAAATAAATATTTTTCCATTTGTACGCACCTTGCAAGCTATACAGCATGCGTATACGCTGGTTGCTCCACTAAAACCCGCGTACATCGGGATTTGTGCCATAAAATCAAGATTAAATGTCGAGTTTCCATGTCACGACAAGAAATCTCTGATACTTTGCCTTCCATATACTAGAAACGTTTCGACTCGGCCCTTTAGTTTCATTTTGAAGGCTATAAAGAAGCCAATTCTGAGCTATGGAAAAGGAGAGAATTCAACTTTGAGAGCAAAGTTATTCGGGAGAAATTATTTACTTCATATTGAGTCTACATCCCTTAGTCCTTTAAGTATGAACACAGTGTTCATCCCCCAAGCTCTTCCCTTATTGATGGAGAACCTCTTTGTATCCCTTATATGAGCTTGCCTTTGGTGGAGGATTGAAGTGGTAGAGGCCTAGTTGGAAGGAACTCAATTTCTTGGTTTTCAACTGTGCTGACATGGAAGTCTGTAATATTTTCACTTATGTTGATCAATTATTAATAGAAATAGTCCTTTCCCGTCCAATTGATATCTTGCAAATATATGTATTATGATCCATGGGCATGTTTGTTTTGTATATTAATGGATTATGTTATCTAATGTGCTAACCTTTTATATTATCACTATATGCTTGCTCTGCTTGTTTGTTGAGGACTTGTTGTGGGTTTAAAGCTTTGGGTCGAAGTGCTCAACGTTGGACATCATCAAACGTTTAGACGAGGTAGGCCTCTTTCTTACCTTGCTTGCACATTGGTTTACATAGCATATGTTTGGCATGGAGATGATTTCTACAATCATACCTGTATGTTGTGGTTCACCCTAGCCATAGAGATATTTCCCTCGTAACAGAATTGGCAACCATACTGGGGATGAATCTTCTTTCTTAGGGTTTGAAATGTGTTTCTCCTTAGATTTATCTCGTTTCTATTGTGTTTCTTGTCGTGTCATTGCTTGACAGCTCATGTTCACTCCGAGTCTGAGTTTTCAGCCTTTCTCCCTTATCTGGCCTTGTTTCAAAGCATATACGCACATTTTTGCTTGACAATCGCGTATATAGGCAAGTTGTCTCACTACAAGATGTGTATATATGCTTTGTTTGCCCAAACAGTCGTGTACACCTTTTCTCCTTGCATGTTTTCTTGGTTTGGTGTTTGTTGGGTGAGATTTGATGCTTGCTAAGCCTTTTTAGGTCCTGTAGTGCCTATTGAGTGCCTGTGAGATGACAGGAAACCCTCTTTTGGTTGAATTTTTGGGCGAAGTTTTTCTCTTCATATTTTCATTTTTTTTGTCCTTGTACATTGGATTGGGTATTTCATTACTTGATATCCTACTTGAGTTATCTCTTTTTTATACACAGTAGGGCTATATATATCAAGTTACTTTCAGTCCATGCTGTTGGCAACGAAAGTCACTCTTGGATTGCTTGCAGGAGCATAGCCCGACGCCCATCAGTTTATGTCATGGTTTGTGTATGGAAGAGGTGATTGAATGGAAGTAAACTCAGACAATATTGTTTCGACTCCGAAACTAGGCCCGGCACGCATGGGTAGGTGAGGTCTTGGACATATTTCAGACAGTGAGTTGTAGTAAGGGTGAGTAGGGGGGAAGACTTATATCAGAGAGATGCAAAGGTCTATTGTCAACATCAGGTTTCTAGTAGACTGTAGGAGAATGCATTTAAACACAAGATCATCTTACATTCAAACGCAGAAAACCAGGGAATACAATAGTGTCACAATAAAACCTTTATCGTAATGCAACTAAAATAATTCATGTGAATCAGTCAATCATGAACTCCCTCAGTATGAGATGAAAACTAGATGAAACAGGGAAACTGTCTTTCATAAAATCAGAAATATTACATACAGATGCATAACCAGAAAACTAGAGCGTCTGTTAAAACATTACAATTGGGAGCCTCACTCTACCAAGGATAGATTACAAAATACAAAGACTGAGTCTATATACTCAGCAAAATTCGCCTATCAGAGGCATGTTCAGTCATCCAAGGCGTGGTGTCCCTTCAACCGAATTCGGATGGATAACTTTCGTCAGATGCCGCCTTAACTGCGCATGGCTCCTGCAGGGGAGATAGTTGCAGCATTAAAGGCCAACATGGCATGCGCAGACTTTCTCTGGTCAGATGAGGACCAGCCATGACCCTTTGGAGAAAATCAGTGTATAGGACCATCTCGGGCAGACTGTCTGTCGAAACCCCCATACCTTGCATTCAATAAGTGAGCTGAGGTTTCAACTACCTCTGTTCAGCTTCATTTAATTCTTTAGCGAGGACCAGGATCGAAGTCGGGCTGAACTGGTCTTGGAGGACGCGGTATTCCCTTCTGTGGAAAAACCCAACACTTTGGCACCTTTGCATAACTCTCTTCCTTTCTCAAGTGATCGCGGGCTGTGGCCCTGCGCTTACTCCAAAAGGTGCTTTCGGCGTTCACGGATATGAAGGGGCTGATCTTTGATTCTTGAAATCGTGATGAGAGAAACGCCGAGATGGCTCAGTTTGCCGCCAGGTGTCCCCTTTGGATGGACGACTGAAAATGTTTCGTGATACCGCGGGCCCCACTTTCGGCGCTATCAGGGTTCAGGGTTTCGAGATGTGGAACAACATGAAACTCTCACCCCTCAAACTTTTGAATGCCGAAACATCGATGAAAATAGATCTCGCGCCACGCGTCCTCTAGATGGACAGATGCTATTCTCCCCTGCACACTATGGGCACGATCTATTGTGTTAACTTCGGCGCAACTTCCTTATTTGTGATTTCCTTCCAACCGTTGATCTGCTCATATGGATGGATCCGGACCATTGACACAATAATCCTGCCCACTTGCTTGATTTTAAGTCCGAAAAGGACTTTTTCTGTGCGCTGCGCTTGGGCGCTCCTCGTGCAACCTGCAGACCTGGATATCCCGATGCCGAAGACAAGAATTGTCGCTAACATATAGGCTCCATTAGGGATAGAGTCGTCCCTGTGATGCTCTAAGAACTCGTTCTTCAGTTTCAGTGCCTTGATATTGGGCTATGGAGTCATTTACTAAGCTGAAAATATACAAACAGAAAATGAACAAAGAACTAACGGACAATATTTACAAACAAAGGAGCCATCTAAGGCTCAAACAAAACATTTCTTCATAAAATTCCCATTCACTGGGATATTGAAAACCTCTTCACCCTCCAGATCATGCAACTGGTACGTGTTGTTTGAGAAGACCTCATAGATTTTGAAGGGGCCGATCCAGAGGGCGTCAAAATTGTTATGTTTGCCCTTATCCTGTCTGGGTGCATCCCACTTAAGTACCAAATCCCCGATCTTGAACTCCTTCTTCCTGACCTTCCTGTCAAAAGCCTGTTTGACCCTTTGTTGATGACTATGAGCGGTGTCCCACACCTGTTCCCTGATCTATTGTACTTATACTATCTGATGAATCCTTTTGATCATATGATCCGGCTCTCCCTCATAATCTTGAAAGAACTTCACCACAGGGAAGGCAAGTTGAGTGGGAAAAACTGCCTCTGCTCCGTAAACCAACTGAAAAGGCAAGGTGCCCAAGGATTTCTTCATTGTCACTCGAACTGCCCATAAAGAAAATTTCAACTTCGACTCCCAGGCCCTTTTGTTGTCCTCCAATAGTCTTTTGATGATCCTTATCAGGCCCTTGTTGGAGGATTCAGCTAAACCATTGCCCTGGGGATAGTAGGGGGTGGAGTGAATTAGCGAGATTTGGAACTGCTCATAGAACTTAATGAGAGGCTCAGATTTGAAAGAAGCAGCATTATCAGTTACGATCCTGCTGGGGCAGCCAAATCTGGCTATGATATCCTCTAGGAAGCTGATAATTACTTTGTGGGATGTACTTCTGGTAGGGACAGCTTCTATCCATTTGGTGAAATAATCTGTTGCACTTAGGATCCATCTGTGTTGGCCACTTGAGGGAGGATGAATCTCCCCAATAAAGTCTATCCCCCACTATTGAAAAGGTGTTGAAGCTATCACAGGATTCAGTGGTAGTGGCCAAAGCTGTTGTTTCCCTGATAACTTTTGGCATTTGATGCAGGCCCTGATTTCTCTGCTGACATCAACGAATAAAGTGGGCCAGTAATACCCAGCCCTGAGGATTTTGTGAGTTGTGGTCTTCCAGAAATGATGCCCCCCACAAAGGCCTCTGTGGAAATCAAACATGATCTTCTAGGCTTCTAGTGGGTTCAGACATCTTAGCAGCACTCCTAAGAGGTCTCTCCAGTATAAGACTTTCCCAATGAGGCAATATCTGACTACCTTGAGCTTTAAATCTCTTGCCTTATTTTTACACATTCCATCCGAGGGCTTCAACTCCCGCAGAAAGTACAAAATTTCATGATACCAGGCACACTCTGCCAGCAATACGCCTTCTTGAGAGCGTTGACTAGGCAACTCAACTTGCTGAATTCGTGAGCAGGTATTGATGAAACTAAAGCCCAGGGATTCGTAATTGGATTCATCCAGCAGCTTGGCTAAACCTTGCCCCTTAACCAACTTGGTGGGTTTTATCTCCAAGTCAAATTCCAGGATTTGTTGGCAGCCAACTCATTTTTTTTTTAATTGCTCTAAAAAAAGCTGCCTACACCTCTTGTCTTCTAAACGACAAAGTATCGTCGCATTTTGCTACTAGACATTTGTTTCATTTTTGCGACAATTACAATTTGATTTCGATTCAGTTTTCACAATTGAAAGTGTGAAAACACCTCTCTCGTTGTCTGGACTGTCGTCGTCTTTTATTGATTTGCTGAAAGACACTTGACCATTGGTTTATCACATCACTGCAAAAGTTTCTTTCAAACTATATCCATTCACTTTAATTGCGCAACTTGATTTATTTGATAAAGTATTGAAAATGTTAAGTTGTGAGTTATGTTTGATGTCATAAGGGTCATAATTGATTTTGGTTTTATATATGATATAATTCTTATTGTTTTGAACTCTTAACTTATCGTTTTCATATGGTAATTGGTTGCAATGTTTTTACACTTTGATTATGCTAAAAACACATTGGCAATATCATAAGTTTGATTTCATATAAAATGGCAATGGTTTGAGTTTTGCAAACGAGCATTGATCAACCTTTTGGATTTTCGATTTTATGGTTTGAACCCTTGCTCGGTACATTGTTTTGTAAGTTTGATATTACATTGATCGATCATAGTTTTAAACTATGCATTGGCGTGATTGAATTAACATGGGTTTAAAACGTTTGATTGACACGACAGATCGTTGGTTAATGTTGGATGTCATGTTTGAAAGAACTGAACATTTGGCGTATGATTATAACATATGGTGTTGGCTCTATTTCGGATGGTTGGCACGTCGATATGGTTGTACACTTATTTGGTTGGTCGATACATATGGTTTAAACGATTATGATTTTGGATGGAACAGCACTGTACACGGTCATTAATACATTGCATGGCGGTGGTAATCCCACCACCTTCGCATGCATGCAGTTAATTCCGGCCTCTTTGAGCGCTGAAGCTGTTAAACCCTATCATTTTTTTGACCCTGTGCATTGTTTGTTCGGTCCAAACCCCACCATGCATAGAAGCCATGGCTCCTGTCGTAAGGGCAGAGCCCAATGGGTGCCAAGCACTGTTGATGTTTGATGGCGCATATAGCGACCTGGAAGAATTCAGGTGGCTCGCTTTCATAAAGAAATTTGATGGTTACAACATCACTATGGCTCGACAATTTGCATTATCGTTCGATGGCTACCGAGCCAAAGTTGGAGATGTCCAGCTTGAAATCACTGAACAGTTCCTCGACTTGGCAACCAGCCTGCCTGTCTCGGGACAAAAATGGTCGAAAAGTTACAAGGTAGATGATGTTCCATGGACATTATTGTTCCAATCTCGCACAGTGAACTCATGCGACAGAGGTTTGCCTACAAAAATGTTGAAACCCCGCTGGTATGATCTCCTAATGATTATCAAGAAATTTGTTACTTGTGAAGGCAGGTACGGGTTCATTTTCTTGTTTCACCTATGTTTATTGATGGTTTTTATGGGTTTCGAACTAAGTATGCCCCACTACCTGCATCGAAGTTTGTTCAAAATGGATAAAAGGTACAAGCGTAGCCAAGATGATACCAGCCTCTTCCATTTGGGGTTGATTAAAATGATTTTGGTTTGTGAATTAGGGTTGCGTCGTGATTCTTGGCATGATTTTCTCAGCCGTAATGGCTTTGAAGAGTCTAACCCTCCACAGGTCGATTAGCCCATGGTAATCGAAACCCAACCTGTTCCCCCTGTTCCTTATAATGTTCTGCTATCCAAACCTAAACCTAAGTCACCTACGAGTGTGCCTATGGTTGTGACTAAACAGGCCTCAGTTGCTAAGCCTACAACCAAAAAGACTAAAGCAAAGACTGGTGCTACTGCTAGAGACAAAAAAAATGCAAGGCTGATCTCTCGCATGGCGAGGAATAAATCTAAGCCCCCTGCCAAATCAGAGCCTATCGTGGTCAGCGAAGACTCTGATTCATACATTGAACGTTTTCTCGTCGAAGAGTATCCTTACTCCGAGGGCTTGTGTGGCAAACCTCCTTATGATTTTGTCAAGAATTTACCTCCCTGTCTGCGGGATAACCCTGAATTCGCTGGTATTGAACCACCTCATGGAACCCTCGGTGAATCGTCGAAACCCTCGATTGCTCAACCTGTTGCTCCACCTTGCGATCAGTGTGGGTTGTGGTTGGAGAGATACTACCTGGATGTCCCAAAGTTGCAATCCAAAATCCATGATTTGGAAAACCAAGTGGCAAAGCTCACTGGTCAGAATGAAAAGGTGCAACCCAACGACAAGAAGCAACGAACTACTGGTTCAATCCTGTTCAAAAAATGTTGAGTCTACTACAGCAATTGTCAATTCAAAATTGACATAGTCTCAGCAACTGTGATGGTAATTTTTCACTCATTTATATTACACTCTGTGTACATATTTCACCTGCTCTGTTACATAAGCATGCTTCGCTGTATATAATTTTTGTGGTGATTTTCGTTATAGTTTAAGATTCGATTGGATTGGGTTTTGATGCGATGGATCATCGAATAGATATGATTGTTCAAATTTAGTTCGATGCTCTGTTAGTGAGACAAGTTGTTAATAGTTTTAAAAATAGACTGTTGTTGATATTTCAATTTTCGAATATAGTCAATGGTACGAGTTAAATTAGTTATGAATAAATATGATTGATATATGGGTTAACTATTTTTTTCTTTCAACCAGATCTGATACTTATTCGATTCTCATTATTGTTTGAATTGGATTCTGTTCAAGGTTTCGATTTCATTTCTATAATTAACTCGATGAAGATTCGTATTGATTATTGCCCAGTTCATGAATCCTATCGATTTTATCACGCCTCTGTCTGTTGACTATGTGGTGATCAAACATGAAGACTTTTGAGTTGATATTCACGGAGTTTGATTTCATCCGATTACAAAGGAAGCTATTTACATATCATGCTTTTAATTAAGTGATATCAATCTGTTGTTATGATTATAATTGGTCAATGATAGTTACAACCATTGTTTTTGGTCATACCTGTGAACTGTTTGAAACTCAGCAAACAAAGACTGTGGCTGAATTCTATGGATTTAGTTATGCATGAAATCGTGACAGTTTTCTATATTGGCAATGGATTAAATGATATGAATCTTATGCAAATCAATAATGATTGTTTGTATTTCATGTGATTTGGTTTATCATTGATTGCATTTGTGAAACAGTCTTGTTAAGATTTGATTTGATTTTATGACAATTGGAAAAACAGAGCATTCTTACTCTGTCCCGATTTACATTCATTTTGATTTAGTTTAATTTAAAATATAAGGAACAATTGAATCATTAGTAATTAGTTTTGGATTTGATTTTATTTTGATTATATCTAGTCCTGTTTCCTATTTTTGACTAGCTACAGAATCAGATGATTCTGTAGCTGAGTCTGTAAAGTCAATTTTTTTATTGTTTTCCTAATAAAACATCCTTCTAATCTGATCTGTGTGTTCTATTGCAGGAAAATTCGAATTGGCAATAGATATCTTGAGCAGTTAGGGGATGATCTACAGATTTTACTTGCATTTTATTTCCTTAGTTTAGGAGATTTTGGGATATCTCCCAGATCGTGTAAAACTATTTGCTATTATTCACAAGGATGTTTTACCTTGTGAGAAACCTATATAAACCTATGGTTTTTGTAATACTGTTCATCCTCAGTTGTGGGAGAACAAGGATATGGATTTTTGATTCAGACTGGAGCAGAATTGGTGTTTTGTCATAGCTTTTGCTTTTCAATATATCAACATTGTGTTCCATGTTTTGTATATCACTTTGTTTATGGTTTATGATTACTTTAGCTATCTAAATCACATTCAAATGATATAATTTTATTACTGTTATCTATATCTTGTCTCTTCCAAATCGATAAAAGACATAACAATTATTAATTCATTTTAGTGAATGATAGCTTTGTCTTGTTCATAAATTGAATTGTTATATATAAGTTTTCTGCATAATAGGTTTCCCTTATTGCAGGAGTTTATGATCAGAAGATTGTTATGATCTCTTTTATGTCTTGTTTGTCCTGTAACATACTTCAAGAAGCAGCATAGCTGATCGTTTCCGAAAATCTTAAGGACTAAACGGTGTGAGTTTCCCTCCTCCAACCAGCTTAGAAGTCATCTTACACAAGGCAGACTTGGAGAGTTTCCAGGTCAATTAGTATTTAGTTTACTGTTTTCATTAAGTAGTTTAATATAGATACAATCTTAATGATATTTGTATTAGATTGGTTAATTTCAGTAAAATATATTAGATTGGTTAATTTCGGTAGTTTATTTCTTTTGCATAAAATATAAAAATCATAAAAACATACCTTGTTGTCTTAGGGCAGTAATCAATTGAGTTTTACAGGTTTTAATCAAATCTGTAGATTGYCTATAATGTATATTTGTGAATATGAAATATCATAGCTGATAATTAGATAGTTGATTTGAGTTATTATAATCATAATTAGTATTTTGTATATATAATAGTTAGTAGTTTATAGTTAGATCAGCGTAGTTAGTTTAAGTTTGCTTTATTAGTTTCTAGTTTCGTTTGTTTTAGTTTAATTTCTTTTATGTAGATAGTTAGTTTGTTTTAGTTGATTTTAAGTTTGCTTTATTAGTTTCTAGTTTCCTTAGTTTAGATTACTTAGCTCAGATCATTTCTCTCTTTGGTTTTCTTAGGAGACCTTAGAGAGGCCAACGGATCCGTTAAACTCGTCAGGGTGGTCCATTCCAAACGGCTTGGGTTATTTAGACAACCCCGGACCAGTTCCACTCTCCCAGTTGACGGACGGTCAATTTCGCCCGTCAACAAATGGCGCTAGAAGGAGGGCCTAAAATTAATTAATGGCACGAGGTGGTCGCAAGACTCCTCCCCCCCCTAATCGCACACCCATAGTGACTAGAAGTCGTTCACAAGATAATATCCCCCCTCAAACAGCAACTACTTCAACCGAGGATCCACAGATCACAGTTGAGCCAGCAACCCCTAATCCTACAGGTGGTGATATTCAAGAAATTTTTAGACAATCTCTTATTAAATCACATAAAGCCTTTGCTAGTCTTAGGCAACCAAACCGCCCGTGGGGTCAACCTTTAGACTTCTCCGAAGTCAGAGAATAATTAGGTGATATAGATCCCACTGTGAATCCTACGGATCCGAACACAAATCCTGCTGCAGGAGGATCTGGGATACCTCCTTCACCTCCTCCTTCACCACCTCCTTCATCTCCTTCCTCTTCAGGGGGAGATTCCTCCTCTGACGAAGGCAATCCACCTTCACGTCCTCCTACACC
>JASDQU010100390.1:11718-24286 GCA_032191745.1 Picea mariana
CTGTGAATCCTACGGATCCGAACACAAATCCTGCTGCAGGAGGATCTGGGATACCTCCTTCACCTCCTCCTTCACCACCTCCTTCATCTCCTTCCTCTTCAGGGGGAGATTCCTCCTCTGACGAAGGCAATCCACCTTCACGTCCTCCTACACCCACTACCCCAATGGCAAATCAAAAAAACCCTGCTAGACCCTGGTTGGACCAGGATGCTGTAGATGTACCTGGAACCCAGCACCCTTTACCTAAACATCCGGAGAAGTGGCTTCCTAAGTTTGATCCCGATTCTAAACAGATAGCAGAAGACCATATCAAAAAATTTATGTTAGCCATCAGACTCCATAATGTAGAACATGAATATGTTGTCTGCAGGTTGTTCCCTTACACCTTTGAGGGTAATGCGTCCACTTGGTATTTTTCCCAACAGCCTCACACCATAGTATCTTGGGAAAAGTTTGAGTCAATTTTCTTGGAAAAGTTCGGAGATGGAAAACCTCCAGAAGTCTTAGTCATGGACCTTTCGAATCTAAAAATGAATTCAAAAGAAAAAGTTAAAGATTTTAATCAAAGATTTTTGACCCTTAAAAATCGAATCCCTGCAGACTCCATGCCTGCAGAAAGTCTTGTAATAGCTTACTACACTAAAGCTCTACATCAAAGTATAGCTATTTGGGTTAAAAGATCTAAAAAGGACACGTTGTTAGAAGCCTTTGAAGAGGCTACTCACATTGAAAAAGATATACTTAGTCTTAAGGACTCTTCTAGCAACGAAACTGAGACTGTTTCTTCTTCCAAGAAGAAGTTTGAAATTCTCCCTAGACCCACACAAAACAAAATACAACCCGAAAACTCTGATTTGGAAAATTTAACCAAAGTTGTACAAAAATTGTCTAATCAAGTCATAGATTTAAAAAGGTCAACTGAAGAAGCTTCTTCGAGTAAAGGACCCTACAAACCTCCTTTTCGAAATCCCTTTCAAACAAACCGGCCTAATCCTAACCCTGAAGGCTTGAACCTAGAAAGTTTGCAATGTGCTCTCCAGACAATTCTAGGAGCCCAGGATGACTTGATCCCTCTTGATTTTCCTCAACAGGAAGTCGAGCAGCAAACAACTCAAGAAGAAGAGTCTTCTCCAAATATCTTTGGTCACCTCTCGGATAGTATCTTTCAAGCTAACTTCGAGACTGTGCACCCTTACAACACTAGGATCAAGACCGCGAACAAACCACCTGCTGAGAACACTACAACTTTACTTCCAAAGCCATCTAAATCAGTAGAAACCAAACAGAGTAATACTAGCCCCAAATTAGATTATAATGTTGTTGAAGATCTTAAGAAATTAAGGGCTAATATTTCTATTTATGAGTTGTTGAAATTTCCATTTTTGTTACAAAAGATGTTGCAAAATATTTCAGACAATAGAAAGAATGGTAATTCAAATGGTAGCAAGGTTGGACAAAGCAAAGAGCCACAGAAGACTTCCACTAAAAACAATTCTGATACTCAAGATAAAGGAAGCCTTCCTGTAATTCCTGTAAATAATGTAAATAACAATGTAAATAGTGTAAATAATTCAGATAAAGTAGTCGTAGAAACTGCGAGTAACAAAACACACACTACCACTTTGAATACTCGCAAGAATGTTCCCCCTTTTCTTTTAAATTTCGAAATCTTCAACAGAAATGTGCATAATTGCATGGTTGACTCAGGAGCATCGTCTAATGTGATGCCTTGGTCAGTCTTCCAAAAGATTAACGCCGAAGTAGAACCATCTTCTTTGAAAATAATACAACTTGATCGAACAGATGTAAAAGTTATGGGCGAATTGAAAAATGTATTGATTAGATTATCGTCTAACCCAAAGGTTCATCAGTTTATTGATATAATTGTGGTGGATATTCCAAAAGTATATGGCATGTTTTTGAGTAGGGACTGGTTGGAACAACTACATGGTTACTTCACAATAGATTGGTCTCACTTATGGCTTCCGGAGAACGGTAAGCCCAACAAGATCAGGATGAACCGTGAGAGTTACCTTAAGTTCACGGTAACAGATTTGAATGACCCCAATAAGCCATACACACCTCCGGCTGATTCACCTGAAGTCCAAGGGATGGACACCTACTTCGAAAATTTCATGGCTGAAGTTTCACCTATCAACAATCCCGAACAACATTCTGAGATCTTAGCATATACGCAACCAACAGCTTCTATACAACAGTCCCATGAACCTGATGCAAATCAAATTTGGTCTTTATATTTTGATGGTTCCAAATCTAAAGAAGGAGCTGGCGCGGGCTACATCATTATCGATCCGGCAGGTAATAAAACGTTAATGGCTTGTAGATTAGAATTTGAATGTACTAACAATGTTGCAGAATATGAGGCTTTGTTATAAGGTCTCAAAAAATCCTTAGACATGCACATTCAAAATCTGATTGTATTCGGCGACTCTGAGATAGTGGTCAGGCAAGTGAGAAATTCCATACATTGTCTTACCCCGCATCTAAAATGTTACCAGTCTGAGGTATGGAGTTTAATAAACAAATTTTCTGCTTTTAATATAAATTCCATTCCTAGATCAAATAATGCTGAAGCAGATCTACTAGCTAATGTTGCCTCTAAACTTCATCCTGCGGATGGTTTATCCCCGAGCGCATTCTCCGTGGAGCTATTGTTTCGACCATATATTCCTAACAATATCACAAACTGGAGAGTATTTGATGATGATCATCATATCATCAACTTTCTGCACATGGAAGAAACCTTTCAAGGCCCTGTGATAGATGAACAAACACATGATGACAATTTGCATGACTTTACGATAATACATAATCCGAAATCCCCTGAAGCTCTATCGGCATGGTAAATTCCATACCCAAATCTGTTGCTAGATTAGAAAATTTTTATGATTTTGAAGATAAATTTAAAAATACGGTCAATTGCAAAACCAACAGTTCCTCATTAACTTATGAAAAAGTCAATCTAGGAACTAGTGAAAATCCTCAATGTATCAATTTAGGATTGGGATGTAGTAAACAAGAAAAAGCTGCTTTCGTCAAATTATTTAAAGAATTCAAGGATGTCTTTTCTTGGACTTATGACGATCTTAAAACGTTCGATCCTAATATTATACAGCGTGTCATCCCGATGAAGCCCCAAACCTTGCCCTTCCAGCAGAAATTGAGGAAAATGCATCCTAAGTTAGAACCGACCGTACAAAAAGAACTGAATAAACTCCTTAGTGCTAAAATAATTTTTCCTGTTAGACATACTCAATGGGTATCCAATCTCGTCCCAGTGCGGAAGAAAAACGGGGAAATTCGACTTTGTGTCGATTTCCAGAACCTCAACAAAGCGTCTGATAAAGATAACTATCTTGTACCTCCCATGGAACAGATCTTGCAACAAGTATCTGGTTCCGAGAGGCTGTCCTTACTGGATGGTTTCTGTGGATATAACCAAGTCTTGATGTCTCCACCAGACCAGTTGAAAACTACCTTCCGTACCCCATGGGGCACTTATGCTTATCGCAAAATGCCCTTTGGATTGATTAATGTTGGTGCTACCTTTCAGAGAGCAATGGATATTGCTTTTAGAGGCTTAATCAATCACTCCGTGGTAGTATACCTAGATGATGTAACCGTTTATTCTAAAAACAAAGACGATCATCTAGCTCACCTACGAGCTGTTCTGCTACGATGTCGTAAATACGGCATCTCCTTGAACCCCAAGAAGTCCATCTTTGCAGTAGAACAGGGTAAATTACTAGGATTTATTGTGTCTAGCGATGGAATGATTATTGACCCCGAGAGGACCCAAGTTATTGCTAAACTTTCCCCACCTACTTCCAAGAAGTCCATGCAGTCCTTCCTAGGTCAGATCAATTTCGTGAGAAGATTTGTCCCCAGTTTCTCCGAAATGGTCAGACCTCTCCAGAACTTGATTAATAAGGACACCCAATATCACTGGGGATCCACTGAAAACCAAGCTTTTAACGATATAAAGAAGGCCATAATTGATGCTCCGTCTCTCATGAGCCCTGATTTCTCTCAAGACTTTACACTCTATACTTTTGCCTCTGATCGTTCCTATGTCGCAGTTCTAACTCAGAAGAATGCCGAGAACAACGAAGTACCTATCGCCTTTATGAGCTCTGCTTTCAAAGGTGTTGAACTTAACTACCCAGCGGTTGATCGACAAGCCTACGTTGTCTTCAAGGCAGTTAAGCATTTTCGATCTTATCTTTTGAAGTCAAGAACGAAGGTCATTGTCCCCTACCCTGCCGTTAGGAACTTGTTAGTGCAAAAAGAGTTAGGAGAGAAAAGAGCCAACTGGGTCACCTCCTTGCAGGAGTTTGACTTAGAAATCACCCCAGCACAAATCGTGAGAGTCCAAGGGTTATGTAAATTGGTAGTTGATTCAGAAACTAAACAACAACAAGATAATGACACGTCAGACCTAGAACGACATGATCAGAGTTGGATTTGTTGTACTCAAAACCTCGTTAGTCCTTGGTATGATGATGTTAGACACTATCTTCAACATGGATATGCACCCCGTCATCTTGACCCTGCCAAAAGAAGAGCTTTGAGACTGAAGTCCGCCTCCTTTCATCTAGTTAACGGTATACTGTTTCGTCAGAATTTTGATGGTGTACTGATGCGTTGTCTTGAGAAAGACAAAGCAGAGAAAGTCTTTCTTGAGTTGCATGCAGGCGAAGCTGGTGGTCACTTCGGTGGCAATACCACTGCTCGTAAAGTCCTAAGAGCCGGTTACTACTGGCCAACACTTTTTAGAGACGCTCACGCCTTGTGCCGAAAATGTATCATTTGTCAAAAAGTGTCAGGGCGATTGCAAAAACCAGCCTTCCCTTTGCAACCCGTCACAGTCGATTCTCCTTTCCAGCAATGGGGCCTTGATATCATTGGTCCTATTAACCCTCCATCCTCAAAACAGCACAAGTATATTGTGACAGCCACTGATTACCTTACTCGATGGTCTGAAGCCGCCGCGCTAAGAACTGTTAACACAAGTCAAGTGATCTCTTTTCTTAACTCGCATATCATCACTCGTTTCGGCATCCCTGATTGTCTAGTCTTTGATAATGCTTCGTACTTTTCCTCTCTTGAGATGAGTAACTTTGCCTTAGAAAAAGGAATAAAGCTTAAGTATTCTGCGAGTTACTACCCCTAGGGTAATGGCTTAGCAGAATCAACCAACAAGAACTTGATCAAGATTATCAAGAGAACCGTGGCTGAAAATCACAAGAACTGGCACAACGCGCTACTTAATGCACTGTGGGCTGATAGGGTAACACCCAAATATGCTATAGGTAATTCTCCCTTTTTTCCTCGTTTATGGTAGAGAATCCATTTTGCCACCTCATATTCTTCTTCCTTCGCTTCAATTGTCACAAAAAGTTCAAGAAGAAGAATGTCCCCCTTTAGAAAGTCGTATTAATGCTTTGATGAAGTTAGAAGAAGTAAGAACCCAAGCTAAGCATAAGCTAAACCAACATCAACAACTGATTAAAAGTTGGTTCGATTCTAGTTCTGCTTCCGATAGAAATTTTGAAGTAGGCAATCTTGTTTTAAAGTGGGGCAAACCACACAAAGGGAAGGGTGAACACACTAAATTTCAAAATCTGTGGCTTGGGCCATTTTTGATTGCTGAAAAGTTGGGTCCTAGTTCCTTTTGCTTGCAGAGTCTTGAAGGGCAGCTTGACACCTACTCGGTGAATGGCCAAGCCCTGAAAAGATACTTTGCCTAATTTTTATCTTTGTATATTATGTAAATATTTCCTTTTGTTTTTATTTTTGCCTTTGTTTTCATTTTATGATTTTGATTTGATTGATCAGTTTGGCGTGTTTTGAAACATATGCATGCTTAATGCACTGAGCCATTCAGACAAAGACTATAAGAAAATATCTTCGCTGAAATAACTTCTGGAAGATTGTACAAACATCAGTGATTTATATTTCTGAAAATGATATTGGAAAATGTTGTTTGAAAGAAGTCTACTAATTTCAATCTCTAAGTGAAGTTTGTTGTGATCATATTTATCTTTTTACGTTGTCCCTTTTCCGTAAAGGAATGACTCAAAAAGGATGTCTCCCTATCAAAGTAAGTTGTTTTAGAAATAAAACATTTCTGGAGATGAATAAGGACAGTATTTAAAAAAATTCTGATGAGGTCTAAAAAAATATGAGAAAATATCAAGATTTTTCACTGTCACCCCGCTCAGCTATCTATAAAAGAAAAACAAAATAAAAAAATATTAAGAGTTGTGGGAAGTGTTTGTAAACCCGCCGGGATATTGAACAGGTCCGCTGGCAGCGGGGCAATGCAAGCATGGCGCCAAGACAACTTCGCCGGGGTACTGAACAGGCCTGCTGGCAGCGAAGCAATGTCGGGTAAATGAAAATCTATAAAATTATAAGAAACCTCTTTTAAAAATTCCTTTATTCTAATCTAGAACTTCTTGACAGGATAAAGACGTCCGAGTGGGTTAAATGGCAACCCTGTCGAGGCTATGGACGCCTGCTGGCAGTAGTGGCCATGCCAATAGTATTGAAGATTTTATAATAAAATCATGACTTTCTGATCTTTAAGACGGTTATTGGTTTGCATCTTTTAAAAACATCGCTGGAAAAGATAGTTGATGATGATGTTAAGTACGATTTTCTGGTTGTTGTTTTAAGTCGAATTTTTTTTTGCTGTCCTGATCTGAATTCTTTTCTTTTGACAGAGATAACTGCTTCTCCCAGCGTGTCGCCATTGTTGGCAGCCAACTCATTTTTTTTTTAATTGCTCTAAAAAAAGCTGCCTACACCTCTTGTCTTCTAAACGACAAAGTATCGTCGCATTGTGCTACTAGACATTTGTTTCATTTTTGTGACAATTACAATTTGATTTCGATTCAGTTTTCACAACTGAAAGTGTGAAAACACCTCTCTCGTTGTCTAGACTGTCATCGTCTTTTATTGATTTGCTGAAAGACACTTGACCATTGGTTTATCACATCACTGCAAAAGTTTCTTTCAAACTATATCCATTCACTTTAATTGCGCAACTTGATTTCTTTGATAAAGTATTGAAAATGTTAAGTTGTGAGTTATGTTTGATGTCATAAGGGTCATAATTGATTTTGGTTTTATATATGATATAATTCTTATTGTTTTGAACTCTTAACTTATCATTTTCATATGGTCATTGGTTGCAATGTTTTTATACTTTGATTATGCTAAAAACACATTGGCAATATCATAAGTTTGATTTCATATAAAATGGCAATGGTTTGAGTTTTGCAAAGGCGCATTGATCAACCTTTTGGATTTTAGATTTTATGGTTTGAACCCTTGCTCGGTACATTGTTTTGTAAGTTTGATATTACATTGATCGATCATAGTTTTAAACTATGCATTGGCGTGATTGAATTAACATGGGTTTAAAACGTTTGATTGACACGACAGATCGTTGGTTAATGTTGGATGTCATGTTTGAAAGAACTGAACACTTGGCGTATGATTATAACATATGGTGTTGGCTCTATTTCGGATGGTTGGCACGTCGATATGGTTGTACACTTATTTGGTTGGCCGATACATATGGTTTAAACGATTATGATTTTGGATGGAACATCACTGTACACGGTCATCAATACATTCCATGGCGGTGGTAATCCCACCACCTTCGCACGCATGCAGTTAATTCCGGCCTCTTTGAGCGCTGAAGCTGTTAAACCCTATCGTTTTTTTGACCCTATGCATTGTTTGTTCGGTCCAAACCCCACCATGCACAGAAGCCATGGCTCCTGTCGTAAGGGCAGAGCTTAACGGGTGCCAAGCACTGTTGATGTTTGATGGCATGTATAGCGACCAGGAAGAATTTGAGTGGCTCTCTTTCATAAGGAAATTTGATGGTTACAACATCACTGTGGCTCGGCAATTTGTGTTATCGTTCAATGGCTGCCGAGCCAAATTTGGAGATGTCCATCTTGAAATCACTGAACAGTTCCTCGACTTGGCAACCAGCCTGCCTGTCTCGGGACAAAAATGGTCGAAAAGTTGCAAGGTAGATGATGTTCCATGGACATTACTGTTCCAATATCGCACAGTGAACTCATGCGACAGAGGTTTGCCTGCAAAAATGTTGAAACCCCGCTGGTATGATCTCCTAATGATTATCAAGCAATTTGTTACCTGTGAAGGCAGGTACGGGTTCATTTTCTTGTTTCACCTGCGTTTATTGATGGTTTTTATGGGTTTCGAACTAAGTATGCCCCACTACCTGCATCGAAGTTTGTTCAAAATGGCTAAAAGGTACAAGCGTAGCCAAGCTGATACCAGCCTCTTCCATTTGGGGTTGATTAAAATGATTTTGGTTGTGAATTAGGGTTGCGTCGTGATTCTTGGCATGATTTTCTCAATTGTAATGGCTTTGAAGAGTCTAACCCTCCATAGGTCGATAAGCCCATGGTAATCGAAACCCAACCTGTTCCCCCTGTGCCTTATAATGTTCTTCTACCCAAACTTAAACCCAAGTCACCTACGAGTGTGCCTATGGCTGTGACTAAACAGGCCGCAGTTGCTAAGCCTACAACCAAAAAGACTAAAGCAAAGACTGGTGATAGTGCTAGAGACAAAAAAATGAAAGGCTGATCTCTCGCATGGCGAGGAATAAATCTAAGCCCCCTGCCAAATCAGAGCCTATCGTGGTCAACGAAGACTCTGATTCAGACATTGAACGTTTTCTCGTCGAAGAGTATCCTTACTCCGAGGGCTTGTGTGGCAAACCTCCTTATGATTTTGTCAATAATTTACCTCCCTGTCTGCGGGATAACTCTGACTTCCCTGGTATTGAACCACCTCATGGAACCCTCAGTGAATCGTCGAAACCCTCGACTGCTCAACCTGTTGCTCCACCTTGCGATCAGTGTGGGTTGTGGTTGGAGAGATACTACCTGGATGTCCCAAAGTTGCAATCCAAAATCCACGATTTGGAAAACCAAGTGGCAAAGCTCACTGGTCAGAATGCAAAGGTGCAACCCAACGACAAGAAGCAACGAACTATTGGTTCAATCCTGTTCAAAAATGTTGAGTCTGCTACAGCAATTGTCAATTCAAAATTGACATAGTCTCAGCAACTGTGATGGTAATTTTTCACTCATTTATGTTACACTCTGTGTACATATTTCACCTACTCTGTTACATAAGCATGCTTCGCTGTATATAATTTTTGTGGTGATTTTTGTTATAGTTTAAGATTCGATTGGATTGGGTTTTGATTCGATGGATCATCGAATAGATATGATTGTTCAAATTTATTTCGATGCTCTGTTAGTGAGACAAGTTGTTAATAGTTTTAAAAATAGACTGTTGTTGATATTTCAATTTTCGAATACAGTCAATGGTATGAGTTAAATTAGTTATGAGTAAATATGATTGATATATGGGTTAACTATTTTTGTCTTTCAACCAGATCTGATACTTATTCGATTCTCATTATTGTTTGAATTGGATTATGTTCAAGGTTTCGATTTCATTTCTATAATTAACTCGATGAAGATTCGTATTGATTATTGCCCAGTTCATGAATCCTATCGATTTTATCGCGCCTCTGTCTGTTGACTGTGTGGTGATCAAACATGAAGACTTTTGAGTTGATATTCACGGAGTTTGATTTCATCCGATTACAAAGGAATCTATTTACATATCGTGCTTTTAATTAAGTGATATCAATCTGCTGTTATGATTATAATTGGTCAATGATAGTTACAACCATTGTTTTTGGTCATACCTGTGAACTGTTTGAAACTCAGCAAACAAAGACTGTGGCTGAATTCTATGGATTTAGTTATGCATGAAATCATGACAGTTTTCTATATTGGCAATGGATTAAATGATATGAATCTTATGCAAATCAATAATGATTGTTTGTATTTCATGCGATTTGGTTTATCATTGATTGCATTTGTGAAACAGTCTTGTTAAGATTTGATTTAATTTTATGACAATTGGAAAAACAGAGCATTCTTACTCTGTCCCGATTTACATTCGTTTTGATTTGGTTTAATTTAAAAAATAAGGAATAATTGAATCATTAGTAATTAGTTTTGGATTTGATTTTATTTTGATTATATCTAGTCCTGTTTCCTATTTTTGACTAGCTACAGAATCAGATGATTCTGTAGCTGAGTCTGTAAAGTCAATTTTTTTATTGTTTTCCTAATAAAACATCCTTCTAATCTGATATGTGTGTTCTATTGCAGGCAAATTCGAATTGGCAATAGATATCTTGAGCAGTTAGGGGATGATCTACAGATTTTACTTGCATTTTATTTCCTTAGTTTAGAAGATTTTGGGATATCTCCCAGATTGTGTAAAACTATTTGCTATTATTCAAAAGGATGTTTTACCTTGTGAGAAACCTATATAAACCTATGGTTTTTGTAATAATGTTCATCCTCAGTTGTGGAAGAACAAGGATATGGAGTTTTGATTCAGACTGGAGCAGAATTGGTGTTTTGTCATAGCTTTTGCTTTTCAATATATCAACATTGTGTTCCATGTTTTGTATATCACTTTGTTTATGGTTAATGATTACTTTAGCTATCTAAATCACATTCAAATGATATAATTTTATTACTGTTATCTATATCTTGTCTCTTCCAAATCGATAAAAGACATAACAATTATTAATTCATTTTAGTGAATGATATCTTTGTCTTCTTCATAAATTGAATTGTTATATATAAGTTTTCTGCATAATAGGTTTCCCTTATTGCAAGAGTTTATGATCAGAACATTGTTATGATCTCTTTTATGTCTTATTTGTCCTGTAACATACTTCAAGAAGCAGCATAGCTGATCGTTTCTAAAAATATTAAGGACTAAACGGTGTGATTTTCCCTCCTCCAACCAGCTTAGAAGTCATCTTGCACAGGGCAGACTTGGAGCATTTCCAGGTCAATTAGTATTTAGTTTACTGTTTTCATTAAGTAGTTTAATATAGATACAATCTTAATGATATTTGTATTAGATTGTTTAATTTCAGTAAAATATATTAGATTGGTTAATTTCAGTAGTTTATTTCTTTTGCATAAAATATAAAAATCATAAAAACATACCTTGTTGTCTTAGGGCAGTAATCAATTGAGTTTTACAGGTTTTAATCAAATCTGTAGATTGTCTATAATGTATATTTGTGAATATGAAATATCATAGCTGATAATTAGATAGTTGATTTGAGTTATTATAATCATAATTAGTATTTTGTATATATAATAGTTAGTATTTTATAGTTAGATCAGCGTAGTTAGTTTAAGTTTGCTTTATTAGTTTCTAGTTTCCTTTGTTTTAGTTTAATTTCTTTTATGTAGATAGTTAGTTTGTTTTAGTTGATTTTAAGTTTGCTTTATTAGTTTCTAGTTTCCTTAGTTTAGATTACTTAGCTCAGATCATTCCTCTCTTTGGTTTTCTTAGGAGACCTTAGAGCGGCCAACGAAGCCGTTAAACTCGTCAGGGTGGTCCATTCCAAACGGCTTGGGTTATTTAGACAACCCCGGACCGGATCCACTCTCCCAGTTGACGGACGGTCAATTTCGCTCGTCAGCAGGATTCTAGCGTTCCATCTGCCTCTTCTCCCATCTATATCAGGCTGTATAAGGATGTTCTTCATAGAAGTCAAAGGAACGTATGTGGTTACCCTTGAGTGCAGGACATAGACTCTGAAAGCTTTGAGAGCTTTCACTAAGGCATAGGCCTATTTCTCCATGATTTCATACCTAATCTCTACATCTCTTAATGCCCTGCTGAAGAAGGCAATGGGTTGCTCTCACCCTTCCTTATTTTTCTGCAACAAGACCGCCGCTACTGTATCAAAAGAAGCAAAAGAGAAAATTAGGAACTCTTTAGAATAGTCAAGACTAATCAGCATAGGTGCCTCCATCAATGCCCTTTTTATTTGGATAAAAGATTCTCTGGGTTTAGCAGTCCATTTTACTTCATTTCCTTTCCTGAGCATGGTTTTGATATGTTTCACCAACTCAGCAAAATTTGAGACGAATCTCCTCAAGAAATTGATCTTTCTCAGAAAGGCCTGAACTTCCTTCTTGGATCTAGGAAGTGACAAGGTTTGAATCACCTCTACCCTGCTAGGATCAATTCTCACTTCCTCTGTTGATACTATATGGCCTAATAACTTCCCCTCCTTCATAGCAAACAAAGATTTCTTGGGGTTTAGGGATAGGCCAAACCTCCGACACTTCAGGAAAACTTTCCTCAAGTGGAAGCGGTACTCCTTGTCTGACCTAGAGAAGACCGTGATGTCATCTAGATAGATTACCACAAACTGGTCCTTCTCCCCGATGAAGGCTATATCCATAGCTCGCTGGAACATTGCTCCCGCATTCATCAATCCAAAAGGCATTTTTCCATACATGAATGTACCCCAAGGAGTGGTCAAGGTTGTTTTTTCTCTGTCCTTAGGCATGACTGATATCTGATTATAACCAGAAAAACCATCAATCATGGATATCCTAGAGGCACCTGTTACCCTTTGCAATAT
>JASDQU010100390.1:24336-56366 GCA_032191745.1 Picea mariana
TTTCTCCATGACAGGTAGCAACATGGGATTTATCTGTCTCAGCTTCTGTCTGAACGGTTTAGCCTCTTCCTTTAGTGGGATCTTGTGCTCAATGACAGATGTGTCATAAGTCTTGAGGTCTTCGTATGTCCATGCAAACACATCAGCAAACTCTTTTAGCAACTCAGTATATTCGGCCTTTTGTTCTCTGGTCAAACTGCTTGATATTTTGACAAACCTGGGCTCCTCCTGTGTGCCAATGTTGCATTCGGTTGTATCAGCATCTTCATTTGAAACCTTACCCTTTATGGCCACATCATTCCCATCGAACAGTCTTTCCAAGGGGACCAGCCCTCTTGGAATGTGATTGTTGGGCAGTTGAATAATCTGGTGATTAGCAATTTTATTTAAAAACACCTCAGGGCAAGGGTTACCTTCTGGGTCGGGATCCTGATTAATGTGCAGTGCAGAAAATTCATCAACAGATTGGAGAAATTTTTTGATTTCCAGGTCATCTTCAAATACCTTCTAATGCTTGACGTTTTCCGGTACAGAGGGCCTATATCTTATTTCAACGTCATATTTGACCCTAGGCGGTAGAGGAACTTTGAGAAAACTAGCTGAGACATCTAAAGAATCGGCTGAAGTATTCTCCCCCCTCGGAATGAAAGAAATGTTAAAGGCCAAGAAGAAATTGTCAATCAGGTCCCATACCTTATTTCTGTAATTCCTGAGCCTTGGATTATTAGCACGATAAGCATTTCTGACTTGCTGGATAATCAACTCAGCATCTCCAAATATTGCTATTTCTTTAATTCCCATTTCCTTTGCGGCCCTCATACCCAGAACAAGAGCTTCATACTCTGCCACATTGTTGGTGATTTCGAATTCCAGCTTGTATGACAAGGATATGGCCTCTTGACAAGGTGATATGAAAACTACCCCAGCACCAGCACCTTCGCTAGAAGAAGCTCCGTCGAAAAACATCTTCCACATGAAAGGGGTTGGAGGGGGAATTGGATAATCAAGATTGGGTTGCTTTCTGACTTGGAAAGGGTCTTCGGGAGCATCAGTGAGTTGCAATAAACTAGACCCCAGGTCGGTGTCAAGTGCAAAGATGGGGTGATTGGTGGGATTTGCTTCATCACTAACAATGTAGGCCAACTGAGCTTCTCTATATAACCTCCTTTGTTCCCCTCCAAATACTGGAATGGTGGCATACGCGAGATCCATCTGCAATGTTCCCCCAAGCTTTTTAATCCAAGATCTAGACAACAGCATGCCAAATTTGGGGGGAACGTCAGCTACCACAATATCCATGACCACACTCTTCATGGGCAGTTGAAACAAAGAAACCACCAGGTCTTTGATGACTCCTAGACACTGCACTCTTCTCGAATTGAAAGAGTACAAATCATGATAAGTTTTTGTCACCTCCAGTCCCAATTCTTCCATAACTATTTTGGGCATAAGGTTATGGGAACCCCCTGAATCCATGAGGCAATTATGCAGCACTTTATCATGTATATTTAGGGATGTGTAGAAGGGAGGGGATGAATCATCTCTATCTTCTACCATGGGCCCTAGGACAACTTCTAGCTTTTCATCCTGGAGATTTATTGAGTCAGTGGAAGGCTGGGGGAGCTCAAATTGTAGCAGCTTGGAGAGGGACCTTTTGAAATCTTCGTTTTTAACTAGTTTCGATAGGGGTACAGGGATTCTAATATTATGAATTTCATGCTCAAAATTGAAGGAAGTAATAGGCTTAGGATCTTCCCTTACCTCAGTGACAGGTTCCTTGGCTGCTGGCGAAGCACTCTGAGTTTTCTTTTCTTTAGTAGTGATTGCTGCAGCTTTAGTAGACCTTTCTATTATGAGGGGCTGATATTGGCTGTCAAAGTATCCCTCTTTCTTTCTTGACCTGAGGTTGTATCTATTAGAGGCATGACCGGCCCTTTCTCCCTTAACTAACTCATGGATTTGAACGTTCATCAAGGATTTCTCATATGCAGACTGAGTCAAATGAGGAAAAGGAGGAGCTTCTTCAACACAATGAATTTCGGGGTCGAACTCGTCTATCTCCCCCCCTCCCTCATGAGTAACCAGGTTATTTTGGAGAGGGGTTTGAATCCTTTGATCTTCTCTCTCTTTTTCCCTTTGCTCCCTTAGGAAGGCCCACTGTCCATTGTTATCAGGTCTCCTGAAACCTCTACCATCAACATTCTGGGGATTTATGTACATGGGCTTCCCTTCTAACTCCCACCTATCCATTCTAGCAGAAAGTGACTTTAGTATTCTAGTTGTCTCATCTGTCTGAAGGGGCAGGGGAGAGGAGCTGGATGAGGAAGCTTCAGGCCTCTGCCTGGATATGTTTCTACCAGCAGTGCTCATGAGTCAGTCAACAGCCAATATATTAGATTCTACCTCCACGGCTGCATCTTGCATATGGGCTAGAGTAGTGGCTCTTCTTTCCCTGAGCAGGAGGCAGAAATCAAGATCAAAAGCGTTGGCATAAGTGATCTTTGCAGAGGCTTCTGAGGATTTGATCTCAGCAGGGATTTTATTATACATTTTATTGAATCTCTTGGAGAAGTCGGAGACAGACTCTCCTTCTTTTCTCTTCAAAGACCCAAACTATGTCATGTAATACATGAAGTATTTTGTATCTCCCCATTGTCTCAAAAAGGCATTATCTAAAGCTTCGATCCCATCAATAGATCCAGGAAGCAGGGCTTTGAACCATTTTCTAGCCTCACCTTGAAGGCTATGGATAGAAATCCTCATCCATACATATGCATGCATGATGACATTATCATCTGTGAAATGATAAAAGGATTCTAGGTGTTCTTCTGTAGTTATGTCCCCCTCACCTATAAACTTGGGTAGCCGCTTGAAGTAACCATCTGTTGGGAGGGCGTTGAGAGGCTGCGGTAGCATGAGGGGAGCATACCTAGCAGTTATAATGGCCTCCATTCTAGTCATAGGGGGATTTTCTCCTGCCATAGGGATATTAGGTGGAGGAGAACTCAGAGGAGAAGGAGTTCACGAAGGGGCTACTGGGAATGAGTCTCCAAGTGGAGTGGGAAATAAGAGGGGATTTAAGGAGAAGGCTAGCGAGCTCAAGTCAGCAGGTGCTCCTCTTTTCACAGGAGTAGTAATGGTAACAAGACGCGGAGCAGTAAAGATAGGAGTGGGGAAATTTTCTGCAGTCCTGGGCCTACGCCAAGGTACACCCTCAGAGGAGAGGGGAGTGACAAGGATTTCTCCCTCCAGTCCTAGACCGAGAGGGGAAAACTCCAAAGGAACACTCCCAAAATTCAGGAAACGAGAAACCCCTGAAGGAGGTCTAATAAGAAATTGAGGAGGAGAGAATGGAGTTCCTACAGAAGGAGATGGTGGATTACCTGGTTCGACGGTGGGAGCTTCTTCTTCGGAGGCCTTTCCTTTTCTGAGAACCACCTTTGGATTAGTTTAAGGTGTAGCTAGAGGTAGTTGTGGATGAGACCGCGTGTGTCTGCCTCTGAAAGCCACAATTAATAGAGCAGGTTCTCCCCAGCAGAGTCGTCACAATGGAGTCGCTAGGTGCACAGTAGCAATCTTCAAAGGCTCTGATACCCAATGCACCTTTGGAATCAGAGATTCAATGTCGTTCAATCCCGGGGAAAATTTTCAACTTCATCCCCGGCAACGGCGCCAGAAATGTTGGCAACAGAAGTCACTCCTGGATTGCTTGCAGGAGCAGAGCCCGATGCCCATCAGTTTATGTCACGGTTTGTGTATGGAAGAGGTGATCGAATGGAAGTAAACTCGGACGATATTGTTTCGACTCCAAAACTAGGCCCAGCATGCATGGGTAGGTGAGGTCTTGGACATATTTCAGACAGTGAGTTGTAGTAAGGGTGAGTAGGGGGGAAGACTTATATCAGAGAGATGCAAAGGTCTGTTGTCAACATTAGGTTTCTAGCAGACTGTAGGAGAATGCATTTAAACGTGAGATCATCTTACATTCAAATGCAGAAAACTAGGGAATACAATAGTGTCACAATAAAACCTTTATCGTAACGCAACTGCAATAATTCATGTGAATCAGTCAATCATGAACTCCCTCAATATGAGATGAAAACTAGATGAAACAGGGAAACTGTCTTTCATAAAACCAGAAATCTTACATACAGATGCATAACCAGAAAACTAGAGCGTTTGTTAAAACATTACAATCGGGAGCCTCGCTCTACCATCTATAGATTAAAAAATACAAAGACTGAGTCTATATACTCAGCAAAATTCGCCTATCAGAGGCATGTTCAATCATCCAAGGCGTGGTGTCCCTTTAGCCGAATTCGGACGGATAACTTTTGTCAGACGCCGCCTTAACTGCGCATGGCTCCTGCAGGGGAGATAGTTGCAACATTAAAGGCCAACATGGCATGCGAAGACTTTCTCTAGTCAGATGAGGATCAGCCATGACCCTTTGGAGAAAATCAGTGTATAAGACCGTCTCGGGCAGACTGTCTGCCGGAACCCCCATACCTTGCATTCAATAAGTGAGCTGAGGTTTCAACTACCTCTGTTCAACTTCATTTAATTATTTAGCGAGGACCAGGATCGAAGTCGGGCTGAACTGGTCTTGGAGGACGCGGTATTCCCTTCTGTGACAAAACCTGACGCTTTGGCACCTTTACATAACTCTCTTCCTTTCTCAAGTGACCGCGGGCTGTGGCCCTGCGCTTACTCCCAAAGGTGCTTTCGGCGTTTGCAGATATGAAGGGGCTGATCTTTGCTTCTTGAAATTGCGATGAGCGAAACGCCGAGATGGCTCAGTTTTCCGCCAGGTGTCCCCTTTGGATGGACGGCTGAAAATGTTTCGTGATACCGCGGGCGCCACTTTCGACGCTATCGGGGTTCAGGGTTTCGAGATGTGGAACAACATGAAACTCTCACCTCTCGAACTTTCGAATGTCGAAACACCGATGCGACTAGATCTCGCGCCATGCGTCCTCTGGATGGACGGCTGCTATTCTCCCCTACACACTATGGGCACGATCTATTGTGTTAACTTTAGCGCAACTTCCTTATTCGCGATTTCCCACCAACCGTTGATCTGCTCATATGGATGGATCCGGACCGTTGACACTATAATCATGCCCGCTCTCTTGATTTTAAGTACAAAAAGGACTTTTTCTGTGTGTTGCACTTGGGTGCTCCTTGTGCAACCTGCAGACCTGGATATCCCGATGCCGAAGACAAGAATTGTCGCTAACACATGCATTTTCAGTTTCGATATATTGAAAATACAAAAAAAATAGGCATTTTGCATTACTTGGATTTTTTTGTCTTGGAATCTCTATCATTAGCTTAGTGCATATAGTGAAATATTACATCTTTACTTCTGAATCGCAGATTTGAATTTGAAAATTGCATCGTTTTTAGGAGCATATCATTCATCAAAAGTTAAAGTTAGGACTTTGCATTACTTTCATATTTACTTTTCTTGCAGAGTCATAACACTATTGGTTTCATCACCATCTACCTTTTTTAGTAATCACGACCATAAAATCAATGCTATAATTTAAAATTTATTAGTAATGATTTTATTTTCTCGGGTGCATAAACTAGCCTAGGGTTTAGGGCCTTGGAATAGGATTTTGTGAGTAAACTTCTCCAAGGAAATTAAATCAACATATGTGTCTGGGTCAAGGAGTGGATAAATCCATTGTATAATTGGTAAGATTAGGGGGCTTCACTCACACCGGAGTTAATCACGAGGTCGTGCGAAGTTGGTTGAAGGGATATCCCCCAGATACTCGCCTAGCGTTAGAGATATTTCTATGGATTTATTCATATTTGTGGATCTTGCTAGTGCCCATACCTCTGTGAGAGAAGGTGCTTTCAAGGTTTCGGGCTTTGCTACGTTTCCCATACGGTGATCCGGACTTACGAATGCTCGCTTGTGCATCGGTTATACAATTGTTTATTAGTTGCTTGACTTAGGTATCTCATAGGTTACTTGCAGGGGTTATTTTGCAAGTACCCTGGGTCAGATAGGGGTCAGACAGCACATAGCCTTTATGGAGGATTACCTCTCTAGGGGGATATGCCCAACTATTTGTTAAGCCCACGAGGGCCCTTATAACTGATTATGTTACCTCCGATCCTTAGTAGGGAGTCTTAGGCCCCTCTTGGGTGAGACATACCTTCTTTAGGGAGGGAGGCCACTCAACCACTTTACTCTGTTTGCATGCATATTGGTTGTTTGACCTTTGGTGTTCTCTTTTCTTACTAGTTGGTCTTAAGATTTTATACTGAGTTCTCTTTATCATGGATAACAGAGTCCCTTTGGATCCCTCATTTGCCACTACCTACCCCATGATGCCTACTAAGTTCATGGGGATGAATCCTCATGTTTCTTATAACGGTATGCAGAACTATGATACTCAGTCCAGACCTTGGGCCTCTATCTAGTTTTCTGTTGATATGCCTTCACCTTTGAAAATCTCTCCATGGGCCACTTATACGAATCCTAGCATTGGATCTGGGGGCACCATGGCCCCGATGCCTACATCTTCAATTGATATGAGTCATTTCCCTCAATCGGCTTTCACGATGGGAGATTGGAACCTCCCCTCTTACAGATCCAATCCTAGTTATGCTCTTTCGAGAGCCAATACTCAGATGGGTGATTATTCTACTTATTACACTCCATCCATGTATCCTCTGTCTGCCATGTCAGTTCCTTTGAACACTTTCTCTGTGGCAAGTCCGCATATATCCCTGGGTGTCTCTTACAAGGAGAATCAGTTTTACGGTTCAGGTTATCCTCTTTATGGAACCCCTTCACAAGGGGGAAACATATATCATCACTTAAATATTCCCTATCATACTTATGTCTCTTCACAAACTTCAGTGATAATGCCCGTTCAGACTTCTCTGAATCAATTAAATGGAGGATACTACCTTCCCGGACAGGGATAGGGGGTGAACCAGGATCCCTCCTGGCCTACAATGTTTCAAATTCAATATTTCCCTGGACCTTGGCATCAAATGCCATAGACTACTGCTAGCCCAGTCATTGTCAGTCATACTAGAGCTCCATCACCAACCTCTGCTAGTCATGCTCTAGATGGGTCAACCACTCATGTGATTCATGTTGACAGCCCGCACCCAGCCTCTGCCAATCATGTTGGGGGCACCATTCTTATCAATACCACATATATGACCCCTGCACATCATGTAGGAGATGACTCTCTCACCTCTGTCATTCATGACGAGAGTATGTCTCCAGCCTTTGTGAATGACATTGAGGGAATTGAGAAGCCTCAACGCCTCAGACGTAAGCCTAAATTCCTTTGCAGAACTTGTGAAGGAAGTCACCTTACTCGTTTGTGTCCGGCCATGACTGTGATACCAGAAGCTTGGGGCTCACCCAAGGGCCCTTCAGATTCTGAAGCATCTGTGGTTTCCCCACACCTCGTTCCTCCTTCAATTGACACGGTGGTAACACTGTTGCAATCCTCTCCTGACCTCACCCTCGTTGTCAAGGGTGATTTGTCCCCTATCCCTGTCGACATGCATCCTCTTCAACCTAGAATTGAAGAAGTGGTCACACTAGTGCAATATATGGTCAATCCTACTCTCCTTATGGAGAGTGATGCATCCTTCGATCATGTCATCATCATTCCTAATCATGCACCTTCTGAAAGAGAGAGAGTTTTCCTTTCACCAACTCCTCTCCCTCCTGGTTTTGAGGAGATCACTTTCAACTGGGATAGTCCTATGGGGTATCCAATACCCCCGCCTATGTCCTTCCCATTAAGAGACATTGTCTGATCTATCACGAAGACTATATACTTAGTTAGTGCTTTATCTTCCTCAACTTGGAGAACTTTGGGTTTCCCTAAGATTATGTCAGCTATTCGTAAGATATTGACATTCTGCAGAAGGTCAGTACAGGAGCCTTGGCCTCCCCCATTACATGTTGATTAGAACAATGTCAACGAGTTTAATTTGAGCTCTTTTCCATATCGTCTTTAAAAAGCAAAAATATTGTCGAGTGATTTGTCCCTTTCACACTCGTTAAATTGGATTTGAAAGGTCATGAGTCTTAGTTAAGCTCTTTTCCGACTCATTACCAAAAATAGAAAAGATCGTCGAGTGAACTTGTCGTTTTCACACTCATAAATTGGATTTGAAAAGACGTCTACTTGTCACAAGTTTATCCCTTTTTTACACCAAGTAGACTAAAAGACATAAAAAGGGACATTTTTTGGCGTTAAGTTGTGATTGCTCCTCATGCCCTTGCTTTCAATATTGAGCCAATAGTCGGTTCTCGCTTTGCGTTATAAACTGTTTACTTCAGCAGTTTTTCATCCTCAACCAAGCAGAGCCTTCTTTATATCCTTCACAATTTGACACCCTATACCTAGGAGGGAACATCCCCCGAGTGTCCATCTCCCGTATGCACTTCCCTGCATTGAGCATAGGAATGTTCCACTGCTGGAACTAGTTTTTCTTACTTGCGACACTCGTTTCCTCCTCTGTATCATAGAATTCGTTTGTTATGAAAAAACAAAAAAAGATGGGCGGGAAGGGAGTATTATCTTATATCGCCATCAGTCATGACACTTTTGAATAGAGCACAAAGTTATTTGAGTCCATTCATCATAATTTTGGGTTTAGCATGGCCTTAGGAAGTCGAGATCGTTACAGAGTCTTCTATATCGATTGGTTACTCTTCCAGTCCCTACAGAGAACTTCATTGATACCTTCTGCATCTCATGATTTTATCATTTGGTCTATGCTGCCAGAGTCCTCCATATGTCTCATGCTCTTGTTCAAAGGAAGTTTATCAACTGCTTCAGCCACTCCTTAGAACTCTTGAATTTGCATGTTGGCCATACCCTCAGTTTGTCTCAGAATCACATGATAATTTAGTCATATCATGCACCCTGGCTCTACTTTCATCATTGGTAGGTAACCTTGAACCCAACAGTCGACATTTCATCATTGGTCGTTGACTGGGTGGTTTCCCTTGTGTTCGACGGAAAGACATATATTCACACATTGGGATTTGTGTAATGTCTTGGATGCCATTAGCCTTATTAGTGGTTTCCTCACCTTTGTCAGCAGTTTTCATCATTGGCTGCTATTCAGAGGGTATTTTTTGTGTACTGCTTTCACTTGGCACATGCGAAAGACGCACATGGTCGTTGGTTCGTGAACTTGTTCTTCATCTGATTCCCACCAAATCATGAAGCTCCTACTTTGTACCTTGTGCTGACTAATGAGAGATTCCTTAATGCTCTCCTTTCAGTGGGTCTCTTTCCATCGACATCAGCCCATTACCTGGAAACGGGACCTAGAGTCTTATGAGTACCTTGAGGCTTGCAGTCATTAGTGGTAGGCTCTCTCGCCATCGACAATTGGGAATACATCAATGTCTCATGATCGATGGATTCTTCAGGTGTTCGGCATCGACTCCTCTATTCACACTTGTAAGAGTGTACTCGGTGCTTTGATACCTACTTTAATTATCAGTAGGTTGTCTCGCATTTGTTAATGGTATATATCAATGACCGGTAATCAAACGATGTCTCATTGTGTTCGACCTCAACTCCTTTATTCACATAATGTAGACTTGCACCTTTGGTGAATTGTGTAGAAGACTTGAAGACATCACTATGTGGTTGCACCTTTCCTGAGTTGTTGCTTCCTTTTCATTGGACCAGTACCTATATGACTTCAGTGATCATGGTAGATCAGATTGTACTCCATGCTATACCAATATCTTCAGATTGATTTTGAGACTCTTTCTACTGGGCCTTATTCGTGACTATGACAGCTATTGGCATGTAACCGCATTTGTATTTTCCTATTCATGGCCACAAACACTTATTTGGTATATTTCCACATGGATCTGCAGTGTATTTTCAGCAGCCATGTATGCAAAGTCAGTACAGAATGTAATGAGCAATCAAGTTCATCCATATGTTTCTCTACCACTCCACTTTTGGGTTATTTATAATGTATTTTAGCCATCGTAGATACTCCTCTGACCTCACACATTAGGGGGCATCTATTAGAGAAAGATTTGCCTCACCCTATGCAATCTTGCAGAGAGGGCATTACTCCATTTCCCTATGTAGAATTACTTTCCCTGATTGATGAATCCAGAGACAAAAAATAAATATTTGTCCACTTGTATTTGCCTTGCAAGTTATACAACATGTGTATACGTTGGCTACTCCACTACAGCTCACGTACATCGGGATTTGTGCCATAAATCAAAATTAAATGTCAGGTTTCCATGTCATGATAGGAGATCTCTGATCCTTAGCCTTCCATATACTGGAAATGTTTTGACTCGGCCCTTCAATTGCATTTTGAAGGCTATAAAGAATCCAATTCTGAGCTATGGAAAAGGAGAGAATTCAACTTTGAGAGAAAAGTTACTCTGCAGAAATTATTTACTTCATATTGAGTCTGCATCCCTTAGTCCTTTAAGTATAAACACAGTGTTCAGCCCCCAAGCTCTTCCCTTATTGATGGAGAACCTCTTTGTCTCACTTATATGAGCTTGCCTTTGGTAGGATTGAAGTGGTGGAGGCCCAGTTGGAAGGAACTCGATTTCTTGGTTCCGAACCATGCCAACACGGAAGTCTGTAATATTTTAACTTCTGCAGATCATTTATTAATAGAAATACTCCTTTCTCGTCCAATTGATATCTTGAAAATATATGTATTATGATCCATGGGCATGTTTGTTTTGTATATTAATGGATTATGCTATCTAATGTGCTAACCTTTTATATTTTCACTATATTCTTGCTCTGCTTGTTTGTTGAGGACTTTGTTGCAGGTATAAAGCTTTGGGTCGAAGTGCTCAACGGTGGACATCATTAAATGTTTAGATGAGGTAGGCCTCTTTATTACCTTGCTTGCACATTGGTTTACATAGCATATGTTTGGAATGGAGTTGATTTCTACAGTCATACCTGTCTGTTGTGTTTCACCCTAGCCATAGAGAGATTTTCCTCGTAACAATACCTAAACTTGACAAATTGCATAGGGTCTTTGAGCACCTGTTTAATTTGATGAGGTAGTTTTTGATGTACATTCTTGAATGGCTCTTATATTAAATGTGATTTTACTTGTCTTGATGCTTTGACTTGAGATCCTTGGAGGGTGCACTTGTCTATCTTTGTAGGACCTTGACTGGTGGACGATTTGGAGGAACAAGCCCAGCTTGGGCCTTCGTGGGGGAAAGAAGCCCACAGGTTGGATGCCATGACCCACACCTTGGGAAAATATGGAAGATGAACTTTTCCTTTGGAGACAAAGGAAAAATCCATGGACGACCTCACCTAGCTCCTACAAGCCCAACGATTTTCCTTTGGAGGCTAAAAAATCACTTTAGAGGGCTTGATGTCACTGTAGGGCCAGAGTTTTGGTGGTGATGGTGATGTTTGATGGACATTTGGCACTTTTTATGAGGAGGGATCCTTTTACCTTGAAGAGAAGACCCCACACATGCAAGGAAGGCCATTGGAGGCCCAACAATTTCATCATCAAGCTCAATGACTTGACCAAAGTGCCAAAACGTCACTCCTTGAAGACACGAAGTCATGTTTTAGGGTTTACTTTATGTGAAAATTAAATTTTATGTTCTAAAGGGAAAAAGTAAAGGAGGTTGGCCTCCTTACTTTGTGGTTTACCCTAATTTACGTGGACAAACACTCTTTGGGAGTTTTTGTATAAATAAGGATCAATAACATTTCATTTTAATATAAATCTCACTTGGGAGAAAGACTCCTTGGCTGAAATTTGTGCCCT
Organism: Picea mariana; assembly: GCA_032191745.1. Taxonomy (NCBI): domain Eukaryota; kingdom Viridiplantae; phylum Streptophyta; class Pinopsida; order Pinales; family Pinaceae; genus Picea; species Picea mariana. The sequence continues at coordinate 36,145 of JASDQU010100390.1, forward strand.
TTTTGGGTAATTTTACATATATCTCTCTTATTCTTTCTCTTGTGATGGTTTTTCTTTGCTATTGGATGAATAAGTGATGTGATATCTCTCTTGGAGGCTAATTCTTGCATTGTGATGGAATTTTCTTGGTTAAAAAGGAGTTTATCTTGTTCTTGGACTAGGTAAGGAATATTTGCTTTATTATTGCTTCTTTCTTAGTTGCAAGGTTAATTTTCTAAGCTCTTGGGGAGTATAAGGGCATACAACCCCACTAAGCCTATCATAATTGTAAAAAGGGTTACTAGGAGGAGTAAAAGGGATTATGCCCTCCTAGTTTTTCCTAGCTAGTCTTGTTTGCCTTAGGGAGTAAAAGGGCTTACACCCCTAAGGAAGTAGCATAACTAGCTCATAAATTAAAATACTGCATAACCCAATATATTTAGGCAATAATCTCTTGAATTGGAGAAATAACAATCATTGAATTGGTATATGTGAAATTATGAGATATTGAAATTGTCTTAGTTGGAATCTTTTCAATGTGCTTTAGGCTTGCTAAGGCCATTAAGGCGTCTTGATTTCCCAAGGATCTCTTGATGTTGTTATAAATTTAATATACAACCATTAGGGTTGCATAAAATCACCTTTAACACTTGTTTTACTCACTAATCTACCACTCAAGTTTTCTTACAAGTTGTCATTGTTAACCTACTTGATATTGGCTAATCGTTGGACAAGTTGTTTGATGATTTTTAGGGGTAGATATTGGATAATCGTTGGACAAGTTGTTTGATGATTTTTAGGGGTAGATATTGCCGTTGTAGCATATGTTTGTGACATCCATAAGGCTGATCTAGGTGGATATCGGTGGCCATCCTCCTCTTCCAACTGGCTCAAAACAATTTTCTAACAATTTTGGCAATTTATTATTTTTAGCATTTTTAAACTTCGGAGGCCATTTTGAGGGCCTAAATGAAGGTTTTTCGGGATATATATTCTCAATATTAGCCTAAGTCTCTAATTTTTTCCCCAAAATTAATCTCCTCTATGATACCTTTCCAACGAGCTATCGTACGCCCCAAACGGAGATCGTATTCCAAAGTTACGCCCCCGGGAAGTTGATACACCAAACTACCCAAAACGGGATCCACAAAACTGTTGGATTTTCATCTTTCGGGGTTAGGGTTTTGGATTTACTTTATGATAAAAAGGCCTTTGGAGCCTCATTGTAAAATCATATTCTTCCGAATGTGAGTAGCGGACACATCTCTTCTCAGAGATAAGCTGCCACCATTATAGGGAGTCCTTCACTCTGTTTTTTACAGTCTTTGTACATTTTCACTCATTAATAGAAAATTGTGTGTTATTGTATCTTTGTGTTTATGGTTGCATCTCTGATCAATTTTTGTTATATTATTAAATATCTGAGTTATCTTTGTGCATTTCTTTATTATATCTCTGCTCTCATTTCGTGTCGAAAATAATCTGGATCAGTGGTATCAAAGCAGGCTGCTCTTGATCGTTTTTCAATGCATGTCCCCGACGAGGTCCGAGTATATAAATTTGGGTCTCGAGCTTGTATCTCTTGAATACAATCACTCTCGCATGCCCAAGAAACCCTCCATGGTAGAAGAAAATAAAAATGACAGAGCAGACGATTCTATTAATATGTTGCTTGAGCAAGCTCTCACGCAATAGAGGGACGAAATGATGGAGATTTTTTCCCACATCCTTCAACGCCTACCAATAACAATAGGCGGGCTTCATCAAGTGGCCACTTTGGAGTAACCTCACCTTTCAAGGTATAAGTTAGTATTGATATTCTCATATTTGAAGGACAGATAGATGCAGATGCCTTAGAAAAATGGTTAAATTTGCTAGAAGGTTATTTCTATATTCATAATTTATTTGACAAGGAAAAGATCACCTTCTCACTCCTTAAGGCTCTCCCCCATGTCAAACATTGATGATAAACTTACTGGGAGCAAAGTTCCACAGAGGAGTCTGGAATATATGGGGTCGAGCCCACTTGGGAATTTTTGTGGATGTGGTAAAGGAACAGTGTTATCCTGTTGGAAACTATGAGGACCAGTACATGAGATGGATCACATTGCGGCAAGAGAGGGGCCAAGTAGTTCCAGAGTTCACCAATACCTTCCATACCTTATGCACCAAGCTAGGTATCAAATACTCCGAACAACATTTGGTTCTGAAATATTGTGGGGCTCTACACAGATACATCCAAACTAAAATGGATTTTCTAGACATCTCATCACTCGGTGCTACTTATTGATATGTTGTTAAAATCAAGCAGAAATTTAAGCACCAGAACAAACGGGAGTTCGGGTCTGCAAATCCGTAAAAACCAAAGTATGATAAAGACGGCCCTAACAAACAGTCTCTCGAAAACCATTCCAAGCCACAGGAAAATAAGGGTCACGGAAAGACGAAGAAGGACACCAGAAAATGGTGTGATTTCCACAAAATCCCCTTGCACAACATCGATGAATGTCACTCAAAACTATCATTGGTGGCTGATATCAAAGATAAGGAGTTGAACCCTGATTCAAAATCTGATTCGGAAAATATTGATAGAAACAAATCATCGACGCAGACCCCATTGTTATTGTCGCAACCACAATAATTCAACCAGAAGAACCCACGTATCCTGAAGAGGGGGAGCGCCTTTTTCATTCACAAATGTGGGTGAAGGGGACCCCACTGCATTTTATTGTTAATAGTGGAAGTCATAAGAAACTCATCTCAGCAGAGTTCGTCAAATAGTTGGGATTGTCGACAACACCGCACCCACAACCATACAACATTGGGTGGCTTCGCCAGGGACGAGATCTTTGTGTCATCCAGTAGTATCAATTGTCATACGACATCCAACCCTTCAAGGATGAGGTATTATGTGATGTTGCCCCACTGGATGTCTGTGATGTTCTCTTAGGCCAGCCATATATGTGGAATCACCATGATATCTATGAGTCTCGACCCCATAGTGTCATTGTTACTCTTAGGTGTCATCTCTACAGGATACCAGAGGTAGTTCCAACTACTGTCCCACCTAAACAATGTCGCAAGGTAGTATATCATACTTCAAAATTCATCTTCTTCACAATTTGTTCAAAAGGTGAACAGAAGGATACTACAACCATTACAGCCTCGGCCCAAACACCTTCTATCCAACAGAAGCAAGTCGATAAGAATGCAGCAAAGCACAAAGATTCCTTCTGCACCCATACATCTCATGTATCCCGACTGGTTGAACAGATTCAACCCTGCCAGCAACAGGTTCATGACAGCCTTCCATAGTGCAACGTCTCTAGCAAGGCAAGAAGCACACCAAGATTCAATCACTTTCCCCTCTCCCTCGAGAACTCAATGCAATGGATATCATTGCTTCCTAAGGAGGGAGGATTGATCCAGGTAGATATCGGTGGCCACCCATTTCTTCCAACTCGCTCAAAATAATTTTCTGACAATTTTGGCAATTTACTATTTTTAGCAGTTTTTAACTTCTGGGGCCATTTTGAGGGCCTAAATGAAGGTTTTTCGGGATCGATCTTCTCAATAATATCTAAAGGAATTAATTGAGCCCCCAAAATGAATCTCCTCGAAGATACCTTTCCAATGAGCTATCGTGTGCACCAAATGGATATCGTATGCCAAATTTATGCCCCCAGGAAGTTGATACACCAAACTACCCAAAACGGGGTCCACAAAACTATTGGCTTTTCATCTTCTGGGGTTAAGGTTTTGGATTTTCTTTATGATAAAAAGTCCTTTGGAGCCGCATTTTAAAATCATCTTCTTGCAAATGCTAGTAGCGGACACATCTCTTCTCAGAGATAAGTTGCCACCATTCTAGCGAGTCTTTCACTCTATATTTTTACAGTCTGTGTACATTTTCACTCATTAATAGAAAATTGTGTGTTATTGTATCTCTATTTGTATGGTTGCATATCTGATACAGTTTTGTTATATTATTGGATTTCCAAGATATCTATGTACATTTCTTTATTATGTCTTCGCTCTCATTTCGTGCCGAAAATAATCTGGATCAAAGGCTGTCATAATATCTCTGCAACAACAACATTTAACTTCCCTATATCGTCCCTAAAGTATTGTTTTATATCACTTGAGTTACATTAGTTGTTACTAGTTTTATCTCTTGAATATTTTCTTGAATTTTAGTGGCATATCTAGCAGTTTTAATTATCATTTACTTGTTGATTTGTATCATTGTTAAATGCTTCTACATAGGACAATAAGCTTCACTTGCTTGTCCATTGAATATCTTGGCTTGTATCTCTTCAAATTGTCTTTTCTTGGGTAGGTCTAACATTTTGGTGCAAGTACTCAAGACCTTTGGAAACTTCCCTCAACCATAAGACATCCTCTCAAGCCTCCCTTCACTTCAATATTTGACCTATAAAGGGTTATATTTCAAACTACTCCACTTTCCATCTCATTCCCCCTAGGGTCACCCGGGACTCCCCCCCTTGTGTAGTATTTCTCCTTCACTAAAGTGAGGGGAGGGTTTATCTAAGGTGACAATGGGTAGAATCTTTTGCATTTCTCACCATCTTGTGGAATGGGTCAGGTTTTTCCCAAACTATAGTTTTTGCGATAGTAGGATTCCCTTAGACAATTCCTTTTATCAGTGGTAGACCCACGTCTTTCTTCCAAAGCATAAGATAATTGAGGAAAGGATGTTCTCTTTCCTCCTTTTTTCTATATAATAATGGGTAATTCCTTGAGTAGCATATTAGAATAAGAAAGAACAACCAATAATATTCAAGGTATATCCATTGTTCATGGGGTGAAGGAAATTAACCACTTCCATTTTCCAGATTACACATTGCTTCTAGGAGGAGAATCAATCATCATTGTTAAGAGATTTCATTGAGGTATTAAAATAGTTCATGAATTCTTCAATGGGAAAAGGGAAAAAAACAAAAATTTGTATATTCAAGTGGAATGCTACTCCTCATTTGATGAATTTTATTGCCATGATACTTGAGTTTCCCTATATAAAAAAATGGACCTCTTTCAAATATTTGATAATTCTGATAATGTTGGAACAATCAAAGGCAGTCAATTGAAAAATTATAATTTAGAAGGAAATGCAACAGTGGAGAGCCTAGTAGCTCAATCTGATAGGAAGAGTGGTCTTGATCAAACCTATCCTTTCTTCTTTTCCTCTATTATAGGGTTCAGTAATGCTTTCCCTAATTGGTGTGATGTAACTTATTTGAAGAGCTATCTGAAATTTCTTGTGGCAAGGTTTTGATATGTTTTCACCCATCAAATGGAGACCAATTTATTTTTTTCGAACTTGGAAAGTTTGAAATAATCCCCAACTGTTAATCGTGAATACCCAACAGGTTTCTAATCGACTTCAGTTTTCCAATTCTTCATCATGAAATTATAACATAGATATTTTCTCTTTGAAAAAAAAGAGAAGGAAAGGAAATGATACTAAAAAGAAGGAAATTAATTATGTCCAGATTATCACTGAATATCCCTATGCATCAAATTTATCCAACACTTTACAGAATTGAAAACAGAGGTCATATGTCGTAGATATCAACAACTTTTCTTCCTCTATACACCAAATTTTCCCCTTCGTTTTTGAAATTTTGACTAAGTATTACTACCCTACCCTCGCATTACATATCTTACTCCCCATGCTCTTTTACTTGGACATTTTCCTCACTTTCCATATTTAACTATTTCCACATTTAACCATTCCATACTTAACCTTTTCCATTTTCATATTCGTATTTCAATTTTCATTTTCCATTTTCTATATCCATTTTCCTTTTTCCTTTTTCCTTTTCCATTTCCTTTTTTTTTCATTTTACTTTTCCATATTTCCATTTTTCTTTTTCCATTTTCCATATTTCATGTGTCATTTCCATTTCCATTTCCATACTTTCGCGTGACTCTATGACTTGTCTCCCCAACACTTAGTCATTTTTCATGACTTACCACGTTTTACTATTTTTACATTAAGTCTTCTATTGTGGATGTGTGAGACCATACTTCACCCGTCCCTTGACCTCCCCTCCCACAAGTTTGCAAACCCACATTTCGGCGACCCTCAATGTGCACCTCCACTTCCGCATGACTTTCGCATCATTCAAATTGCACCCTCATTAATTTGTATACTTATTTGATTTCTTGATATTATAATGTAGATGTAGGAGACCCTCCTTTACCCATCCCTCCTTTTCCCATCTCACAACATGCATGAGTTATTTATTTTACACTTATTTTTAACTCACTTTTACACTTAGTTTATTTATTGATTGCGGAAATGTGGGAGTCCTTACTTCTGTTGGGGAAAGGGGCAGAACCTGTAACGAAACAGACAGATAATTCTGCAAATAATCAAAGAGGGAACAAAAATTTCAAAGACAAAGGTGGTGTCTAAAGACACCATTACAGCACTTAAGCAATGTTCACTATGATCATAACATCACAATGCATATTGGACCTTGATATATCCATATAATATCAACTCGATTTCCTGATGATAATGACCCATGGGGTCTGCTATTTATAGCCCCGAGATATCTTGTCCACATGTAACCGTTGGTTGTTAGAGTCAACTCTGCCAAATATGCATTGTTGAGTTGGATCGAAAAGGATGCTTGACCCAACCATCCATGCGTCCAACTTGTATTCGATTGTTGGGTTGGTCAATCTGCCACCTGAATATCTTCATCTCTTGGTCGGTTGTCCGACTGAAAGGCATGTCGACTACTTGACTGACTAATGTAGAGTTATGGTCGATCACCTGACCGACTGTATCCAGATGTAGGTTGACCACTCAACCGACTGAATCCAGATGTAGGTTGACCACTCAACTGACTGAATCCAGATGTAGGTTGACCACTAAACCGACTGAATCCAAGAGAAGTGTGATGTGTTGCACGAAATTGCAAGTAGTCATCGCTCCCCGGTGTATCATGACAAGGGACTAATCACCTCTCGTGGATCCTTGAAATCTGGAAGTGGTGAGTTTACCAATCACCTTTAGGTTTTGGTGTAATAGTAGTCGTACTACCAACAAATGGTATCAGATCTAGAGGTCACGAGTTCGATACACACTCGGCTCACACTGAAGGGGATATTGTTGCACGAAATTGCAAGTAGTCAATGCTCCTTGGTATATCGTTTACCAGTCACCTCTCATGTATCCTTGAAATCTGGCAATGGTGAGTTTACCAATCACCTACGGGTTTTGGTGTAACGGGAGCCATACTACCAACATAATGAACCATCAATGCTTGATGTTCCAACACCACTCCATTAGCACACATATCTGGAGATTTAGGAGGTGAAATTACATCATCATCACACACCCCCATAATTGTTTCTTCTTGAATCCCAATAATCATATGGAGCTTGATAAATCTAGCTTCAGCTAAAGGTTTGGTGACGATATCAGCAACCTAATAATTTGTTCTATAATATTCAAGAGAGATAATGTTATCATGAACCAACTATCTCAAATAGTGAGCATGGAGCTCAACATTATTCATCTTACTATGGGAAATAGGATTGTCAGCAACCTCTATGGAACTTTAGTTATCACGGTATATTATAGTCAAGGTTTCAATAGCAAGGCCAAGTTCACCCAAAAGTTAGCGGATCCATATTGCTTCAGTACCTACTTGAATGGCACCATGATATTCTACTTCTATAGTAAACAAAGAGATTACCTTATGTTTCTTGCATGACAACACCAATGGTCCAATGCTAAAGTGAAACACATAGAAAAAAGTGTACTTTTGATTATCATTGTTGCTAGCCCAGTCAGATTTGGTGAAGCCAACCAACGAATATGAACTTCGACAATACTTGATACCAAAATGAGTGGTACCCTTGAGATAGCAAACAATTCGTTTGATTACTTTCTAGTGGCTTTCTTTAGGGTCCTGCATAAACCAAGAAACCACACTAAGATCAAAGGAAATGTCAATTCGACTATGAGTAAGATAAATAATATTATCGACCAGTTGTCGATAAAGTGTAGCATCAATTTGTTTGACAATTTTTGGTAAGTTTTACTCCATATTTAAAAGGAGTAGCATAAGGATTAAAATTATCCATCTTAAAATGTGTTAACAGATACATCACATATTTATACTAAGAAATGAACAAGCCATCACATAATGGTAATACTTGAAGACCCAAAAAATAATGCAGAGTACCAAGATTTGTCATGTCAAAGGAGTCAACAAGTTATTTCTTCAGTATAAGGATGAGATCATTATTATTTCCAATAATGAGTAGGTCATCTACATATACAACAATAATAAAAGTGTCTCCATTTGTATGGAGTACATACAAGCTGTGATCCGATTCACAACATTTGAAACCAAGTCAAAGAAAGAAATTGTCGATCTTAGCATACCAAGCTCGAGGAGCCTGCTTCAAACCATAAAGTGACTTCTTGAGTCGACAAACCAAGTTAGAATTTGTCATAAAACTAGGGGGTTGTTCCATGAAAAAATCTTCAGATAGGTCTCCATGAAGAAAGGCACACTTCATGTCCATTTGATGGATTTTCCATCCAAAACAAGCAGCAAGGGAAAGAATCAGTAGAACATAGTTCATCTTTGCAACAAGGACAAAGGCCTCAATTTAGTCTATACCTTCTTGTTAATAAAATCCCTTTGCAACAAGACACACTTTATGTCACTCAATAATACCTTCAGAGGTAAATTTTGTCATGTACACCCATCAACACTTCACAGTGTTCTTTCCTTGTGATCGAGGAACTAAGTCCCAAGTGTGATTCTTCGACAAACAATCAATTTTTTTCTACATAGCATGTTCCCATTCAGGTCATCCTTGAGCATCTGAGTAGGCAACGTGGTCAAAATTTTAAAGTACATGATTCATCAAGGAAACATTGGTATGTTGCTTTTGACTTTGAGTTTGGGGTCCAGAGGAAATATCACCGACATAAGCTCCATCAACTTCAATTGTCTTGGCAACCCATCGAGGTAGACGAGAAATGGGTGAACTGTGTTTCACTACAGCAGATCGGTCAGAAGTTGAAGGGTCTTCAGTTCGTGGATCAGTCGAAACAAAGGACAATGGACTAGTTGAATCAAAGGTCAATGATCTAGTTGAAACAAGAACAAAGTTCGACTATCCAGTCGAAGGACTGAAATATGGAATAGGATAACCAGTGTCAAAGACAACATCAAAGGGTAATCATGCAACAATCCAAAGGATGCATTCAACATATTAATTCCAAAATAATTCTCATCAAACAATACATGTTATCTTATAATAATTTGACATTTGACAAGATCAAACAATCGATAACCTTTCGACTCTTCAGAGTATCCCATCATGATGCAAGCATGACTCTTTGCATCCAACTTCTTTTTGCAATCATTAGAAATATGAGCCCAGGAAACATATCCAAACAAATAGATGTGGATGACTAAAGGCTTCTTTCCACGCCATCATTCGATTGGATTCATAGAAAGAACAACTCAAGTTGAGATGTGATTGAGTATATAGTTTGCACAATACACTGCTTAATTCTACACTGCGAGGAGGGGAATATTTATCCTATAAAAGAAATCTACCCATTTCGACTAATGTTTAATTCTTTCTTTCTATGACACCATTCTATTGAGGTGCGTGAGGAACCGAACACTGCCATTCAATACTAGATCAAACCAAGTATTCTTCAAAAGGTCAATTTACAGACTCACCACCATTGTCTAATCTCAGGAACTTAATGGGTCGGCCACATTTCTTCAGCAAAGGCTCTAAATTCCTTGAACTTTTCAAAGACAAAGCTCTTGTTCTTCAGAAAACAGACCCATGTGAAACTAGAGAATTCATCAATAAAGGTCAAAATATACCTTGCACCTACCAGTGAAGGTATATTGATGTAGAAGACATCACTATGAACCAACTCCAGTAGTTCATGTGCTCACCACACTTTTCCAGAGTCAAATGGTGCATGATGATTCTTTCCAAGCACACGTCCCTTATAGACTCCTTCAAAAGGAAACAATTTAGTTAAACCAACAACCATGTTCTGAGTTCCCATCAACTGCAAACTTCTAAAATTTAGGTGTTTGAGTTGTCCATGCCAAATTTGACTTTGCTCATTAGTGTGAGAAATAAGAGAAGTCGGTTCAATGTGAGGTCAAGCTATGTCACATAATTTATATAGACTGTCTGTCAGGTCGAGAAGCCTACCAGTGATAATTGACTTTCATTTTTTCGTGACGCAAACAAAGAGCTGATCTAGCCAAAATTCAACAATATTACATGTATGTATTAACTGAGCAACAAACAATAGATTGGCACTAAGGTTTGGCACATGATAGATGTCAACAAACAGGTAACATCACCCTGATCAGCAATATCCAAAGAAAAATCATCATCAACATATATTTTCCTCTCCTTACCTTTATCCAACCACGTGAACAAGAAGGCATCATTAGCCATATGATGAGTGCACTTAGAGTCAACTACCCATTCATTCTGTGCAAAATGAGATAGAAAGGCTTGACAAGTTTCGACTTGCAAAGTGAAATTATCAGCCAGTCATCATTCAGAGGACACGTTTCCTTCCATGCATTTAACCTTCTCCTCTAAATCAGCTCTCTTCTTATAGTAAAATTTTTCCACATTTCCAGTATTTCAATAGTACTGACATGTCTTCTTCAGACTAAACTGAGGTGCATTTGTCTATACCTTAGGTTTTTGGTCCCGGTATTTAGGTTTTTGTGTAGAGGCATCAAACCGTACTCTATCCATGGGATCCAACTTTCTCTTTCGCTTGAGAAAATGGGCTTAATGTTTACCGCCAATATTTCCTTCTTCAAGTAGTCTGTGTTGATCAGTAATCAAAAGGCCACAGACAGATTCAAAGGTTTAATTGTTAGCATCTTCCGTGTGTGCTTGCCAGTTGGTGTGGAAAGTCGACACAAACATGTTGAATGGTGTTCTTAAATTCATTAGGACCAGCTCAATGAGTTTTCCATCCTTCTTCTGAAAGTTCTTTCCACATTCACCCAATTTATATTGGAGTTCTTTGACATGTGCCAAACAGTGTTAGAAAAACAGGACTGCAGAGCAATAAAATAAAACAAATGTGGAAAACAAAACACAAAAGATACACAATACAAGAGAGACATAGATTTACTTGGTTCACCCAGTGTGGGCTACGTCCACCGGAGAAATTGCCAGGTCCTTCCTTTATTATTATCTAGCAAATGAAGGGATACAACCTACAGCAAAACTCATTGTAACTTCCTCTTCTTTCTCTCACTGTCTCCTCTCTCATAATACAATATTCACCATCAACCATAGCCGCAATACATTTCCTTCATAAAAGAGGGTTGCCTTCTAGGGAAAAAAACCCTAACATAATCTCTATCGTTAGATATGCGACCTTATAATGAATGGTCCAGATTTACAATGAAATTACAATATACATTTACAAGGCAATTTTTCCTTCGGGGGGTCGCTTGCCCCCAGACCCCCCAGCCAGGGGGATAGCCCCCCCGGACCCCGCAGAGGGGGTACCCCCCCTTTTCACTCCCCCACATGGAAGAGTGTACATACTTCTGTGGTGTAAATACTTCATGGGGTATAAACACGGCTGAAAACAAGGACCTCTAAATCAAGAAGATAATCAGGCTCCACAACCAACAAAAAGTTCTCTATTATGTCAAAAGAATGAGGATCGAGAGAGATAAACTCCTTCTCCAACTACATGACATGGCTCTTGTCGAATCAGTCAAACAATGACTTCAGTCTTCTAGACTTGATGAGGGCAGTCAATTCCACTGAGGTGAAACCAAATCTCCCACAAAATATAGGTCATGATGAACCCCATAGCCTCATCCTTCTTTCCATCAATAGTGAGCTTTTCATGATTGTTTGTTGGATCTGAAATCTCAATCTTCATATATTTCTATATTCCTTTGCTATTCAATAGGGTTTCCATGTCTGGTTCTCATACTACATAATTTGATTCATTCATAACAACGGGATCAATCTTTGAAGCAATCTTCAATATGTAGACATAATTTATATTTCAATAGTTCCAATCAACAAACTACCAACCTAGAGTCAATCACAAAACAGATCTGACTAAGCAAGGTTTGCATATAACAGGTTGAGGTTTTAAACCATTGGCTCTGATACCATGTTGGGGAAAGGGGTGGAACCTATAACAAAATAGAAAAAAATTCTACAGATAATCGAAGAGGGAATTAAAATTTTGAATACAAAGGTGGTGTCTAAAGACACTGTTACAACACTTAAGCAAAGCGCACTGTGATTAGAACATCATAGTGCATATTGGACCTTGATATCTCCATATGATATAAACTCAATCGCTTGATGATAATGACCCATGGGGTCTGTTATTTATAGCTTTAATATCTAACCAACTTCCATAGAATCAATAATATATTGTCCACATGTGACTGTCGGTTGTTAGAGTTGACTCTGCCAAATCCACACTATCGAGTTGGTTTGACAAGGATGTTCAACCCGACCATCCATCCATCCAAATCGTAGTCGATTCCTAGGTTGGTCGATCAACTGCCTGACTATCTTTTTCTACTGGTCGACTATCCAACCGATAGGCATGTCAACTACTCGACCGACTAATGTATATTTCTAGTCGATTATCCAATCGACTATATCCATATGTAGGTAGATCGTTCAATCGAATGAATCTAGGAGAAGTGTGATGAACCATCAATGCTTAATGTTCGAACAACTTTTGATTTCTCATATCTCCCTACCCCTGCAAAACGTATCCCTACCTTATACCCAGTCATTTTTACCAAGTTTTATCTCCTCAGCTACCTCCTCTACCTCTGCATTCCTGTAACTACGCCAACCTTTTTTATAATTTTTAATACTATTGAATTTAAATACTATTTCCTATCCTAAGTTTACTTATCTTTATTTTGGGACACACCTCTCAATGACACATCGAAGTGAAGACCTATTATATGTGTACATGTGGAAACAAAGTGGACTTACCCCTAGGTTACACATGGATGGACAGAGATCACTGGATAGTGACTTGGTATGATGATTAGGTGATGATGTGGCAATCAAAAGATACTATGCACACAAGCTACGCAGAATTCTATGGCTCTCTCTAATTCACTCACAAATAACATGGAGATGAAATTTCTTAATAAAGATGTCATGAGAACCCTCCCATGATGCATGTGAGATAAATAAAGCCTAATTTGCAAATCAAAGGCCTGGATTTCATGAGGGTAGATCAACGGTGGATGAATTTCCATCTTCCAGTGCTCATAAATTTTGATCCCAACATTCGATTTGAGAAAAAAAAGAGCTCGTTGGAAAGGTAAAGAGATGAAGAACACATTGGAAGTGATTTGAATGGCTGAAATACTTGTTGTCATACCCGAAAAATTAAATTACTTTCAAGACTATTTTTGGGCTTGGAAACAAGTTATTTTTGGAAAATTATTTATTTGGAGAAATTTATAAACTTCTAAGGTGGGTCCCAGATGATCGCATAAATATCAAAGTTCAAATTTACAAAGGGACACATAAAAACCCTAACTAAAAAGAAGTTTCAAGAAGATGAAGAGAAGACTATAAAAGAAGATGTAAAATGCATTCAAAGGGTTCAAAATTTCCATCGCAGTAAGTCGAGTAGTAACCTTCTTCTTGCCCTCACCATGTTTCTTCTTTGGTCAATTCATTTTTCCTTTTCTGTTCTCAACAACCTGTGAAACCTAAGGCTGACTCTTGACTATATTATTTTGTCTTCTAGGTCTCTCTTTAATTTTACAGTCCACGGGAGCCCCATCCCAATTCTCTTTGAAGGAAAAACAATTTATTTTATTTGTAGCTTCAGACATTGTTGTTTATTTATTTAATACATCTATTATATTTTGAGGTTCCCAAAGAACTAGTTTGGGACATAACATTATTGATTTCTCAAGACTTTAATTTTAAGCATGATATTTCAGTTGTGTGTCTTTCAAAATATTTATTAGGTTTAATGAAATGATCATTTAGATTTCTTTGTTATATGTGGTCCATACTTTACTTTCCCTTTGTTGAATATTGTGTTCTACTTTGATTAATGTTGTGATGGAAATGTCATCTTGTTTTAATGCATACTCTTTTGGCTTACAAACCTTGTAACATGGTGTAAATATTTGATTTCTATAAGATATTTGGTCCCTTATTAGGTATTCTTTGCATGTGAATATTTATTTAAAAAACAATCATGGTCCTCTCTAAGGAACTTTATTTGTTCTTGTACGTTAATTGAAATAGAGAAGTACCACCTCTTTAAAAATGTAGGGGGATTTATCCTCGTGAGGTTGACTTAAATACCATAAGACAATATTTTAGATCAACATTTTTGGTGACCATACTGGGGGAAAACAAAAGGTTGGTTTTGCAAACCATAAATTGGAACGATTCATTTTCAAGAAATTTGATACTTTTTAAGATTAGAAATTATTGGAAAACTAGAATTTATCTGGTCAAGTCTTGGAAAAATATATGGTAGATTGTTTTAAGATGAATTGGGTTCTAGGAAACCTTGTTCAAGGAGCATCAAACGGTCTTGAAGACATGTTATATTAGTTTTAGGCATAAGTTAGTTATGTCAACTTCCACATAACCAAAGAACATCCAATATTTGGGAGGATGAGCTCTCGGGTGACTCCATCATTCAAACTCCAGATTTTGAAGAAAGATGCCAAAATGACTCCACCAAAAAGATTCTTCAATTTCAAGAAGATCTATATGAAGACTCCTCCAAGGATTTTCTTTCATGTTAAGATGATATTTTTCCTTCCCCACCAATCCCAACAAAATTTTTTCAAATTACAATAAAGGGAGAAGGTACCCAAAGAAAGAAATGGTTGCATAGAGGTCCACTCAATTTGCAAGGAGAAGTTCATCCCTTGCCAAAAATTTCCAAGGACAAGTTTCCCATGTTCTTTGGAAATACTTCAGAAGTTGCAGAGAAGCATATGGTTAAGTTTGATAGTGCTTGTGCTATTTATGATGTGGTTGAAGATGATGTTGCATGTTGACTGTTTTTGTTAACTCTAAAATGAAATGCTAGTGAATAGTTTTATTCATTGCTGCCTGGAACCATCACTAGTTGGGATGTATTAAAAAATTTATTTTTCGAGAAATATTTTCCAAGGAAAAATCCATATTCTCTTTTCTTGAAGTTGGTTGAAATCCAGCTGAATGAGGAAGAGATAGTCAAATATTTCACTTTCAGATTTATGAAAGTCCATCATGAGATTCCTCAAGAAATGTTTCCAAATGATGTCATCTTTTTTAGTTCTTATGAAAATGCCTTGCCTGTGAATTTGAGATTTTTATTGAAGCAAGAGGGAAAGTGCAGATGGAAAGATTTAATGCAATGAGCTCAATTCATTGAAAGAAATATTCATGAAACTGGTGCTAATCTCTCAAACTTTTCAATATTGTTCCAAGACAATGGAGGAAAGGTTTTAGAAGAAATTTTTGATGAAAGATGTGAATTTTTTTTTACATTAGATTTTGTTCCTGAAACTGAAAGTGAGAACCCTAAGGCTTCAATTAAAGAAGAATACTATCCTCCACATGCTCCATTGGTGGGAAATTAGGACCTCTTATATGCTCTATTTGAGAGTAATGATCACAATGACTTTAAGGATGGATTTGATGAACCTCCACTAGATGCACATAAATATTGCATTCATATAATCATGGTGAAAATGTTTCAATGGGTTCTCAAGTGCCATAGCCAGTTTATACAAACTCGAAATAGGAATGTCAACATGGAATTAACAAAATTGATGTTAATGATTACCACTTTACATCAAACTTTCAAGTTGTTGATTTCTCATATGGAGCATAATTTAATGAAGAAGATATCTTCCAAGCATCAAAGAAGGGAATTTGCAACAAGAGGTTCCATGCGTCATATATTATATTTATGAAGACAATGAGATTGTTGGCGAACAATAAAAGACAACCCTACAGTTCCCCGCAAATGTTCAACATCAATTTATTTTTGCGACCTCATCATGGAAACATGGTCATTGTATGACGAAATAACATCTCCAGAACATGATCAATGAAACGACACTCTCAACCAGAGATGGGAGTAATTAGATTAATTGGTTATCTACATGTCTAGATTGGAAATGTTCTTACACTTGAGAGCATCCATTCTCTCCAAGTAGCTTAGGGTAGGTAGGTTTTTGTTATGTCAGTGAAGTTTTCCAATAAGCATTTTTTGGATCAAGATAGTGGATTGGGATGACTCCATATCCCAAAGGATGGAGGCATTTGGTCTTGTTTTGGGTCCTCGACAACCCGCAGGGGGTCACTGTCCAAAAATTGGAGCCAAACGTTGATGTGTTTTCACCCATAAAATGGATACCAAATTTTTTTTCGAGTTTGGAAAGTTCCAAATAATCTTCAACTGTTGATCGTGAAGACCCAACAAGTTTCCAATCGGCTTCAGTTTTCCAGTTCTTCATCATGAAAGTCTAACGGGGATACTTTCTCTTTCAAACAAAAGATAAGGAAATGAAATGATACCAAAAAGAAGGAAATTGCTTATGTCCAGATTCTCACTGAATAACCCTATGTGTCAGCTTCATCCAACAATTTATGGAATTGAAAACAGAGGTCATATGCCTAAGATATCACCAATTTTTCCTCTTTTATTCACTAAATTTCCCCTCCATATTCAAAATTTTGACTAAGTATTATTACCCCACCCTAATATTACATACCTTACTCTCATTCTCTTTTACATAGTGATTTTCCTCACTTTCCATATTTAACTATTTTCACATTTAACCATTTCCATTTTCATATTCATATTTCAATTTTCATTTTCCGTTTTCCATTTTCCATTTTCTTTTTCCGTTTCCATTTTTCCTTTTATTTTTCATTTTACTTTTCCATATTTCCATATTTCATATTTCATTTCCATTTCCATACTTTCATGTAACTCTATGACTTGTCTCCCCACCACTTAGTCATTTTTCATGACTTACTACATTTTACTCTTTTTACACTAAGTCTTCTATTAAGGATCTTCCTCCTTCACCCATCCCTTGACCTCCCCTCCTGCAAGTTCAAAAGCCCCCATTTTCGAGACCCTCAAATTGCACCTCCATTTCAACATCATTCAAATTGCACCCTCATTAAGTTTCACACTTACTTTTAGACTTAGTCTATTGATTGAATGTGGGAGTCCTTCTAATTTATCATATCTCCCTACCCCCACAACCTGCATCCCTAACTCAAAATCAGTCATTTTTATGAAGTTTTATCTCCTCACCTACCTCCTCTACCTTTGCATTCTCGTAACTCTGCCAACCTTTCTTTTAATTTTTTAATATTATTTCATTTAAATATTATTTCCTATCGTAAGTTTACTTCTTTTTATTTTGGGACACACCTCCCAATGACACATGGTAGTGAATATCTATTCAATAGGGGCATGTGGAAGTGAACCAAACCTACCCTCGGGTGATACATGGATGGACAGAGATGACTAGACAGTCACTTGCCATGATGACCAATTGATGATGTCGCAATCAAAAGATACTCTATACATAAGCTACGCAGAATTTTGTCGCTCTCTCTACTTCATTCACAAATAATATGGAGATCAAAATATTTCATGAGAACCCTCCCACGGTGCATGTGGGATAAAGAAAGCCGAATTTTCAAATCAAAGGCCTGGATTTCACAAGGGAAGATCAATGGTAGTTTAGCCTCCATCTTTCGTATCTCATAACTTTTGGTCCCGACGTCCAATTTGAGAAAATGAGAGCTTGTTGGAAAGGTAAATGAAGAACACATTAAAAGTGGTTTCAATGGATGAAATATAAGCTATCAGACCCCAAAAATTAAACTGCATTTGGGACTATTTTTGGGCTTGGAAACAAGTTATTTTTGGAAAATCATTTATTTAAAGAAATTTAATATCCTCTAAGGTGGGTCCCAGATAATGACATGAATATCAGAGTTCAAATTTACAAAGGTACACATAAAAACCCTAACTAAAAAGAATTTTCAAGAAGATAAAGAGAATACTATAAAAGAAGATGCAAAATGCATTCAAAGGGTTTGGAATTTCCATCACATTAAGTCAAGTAGTAACCTTGTTCTTTCCCTCACCACTTTTCCTCTTCAGTCAATTGTCATTTTTCCTTTTTTGTTCCCAACAACCTGTGAAACCTAAGGATGGCCCTTGACTATTTTCTTTTGTCTTCCAGCTCTCTCTTTCATTTTATGGTCCACGGGAATCCCATCTCAATCCTCTTTGAAGGACAAATGAAACTTATTTTATTTGTAACCCTGGACATTACTGATTATTTATTTTAGACAACTATTATTTTTTTAGGTTCCCAAAGAAATAGTTTTGGACATAACATTATTGATTTCTCAATACTTTAATTTTAAGCATGATATTGCATATGTGTGTCTATCAAAATCTTTATTGGTTTTAATGGAATGATCATTTAGAGCTCTGTGTTATATGTGGTCCATACTTTCCTTTCCCTTTGTTAAATATTGTGTTCTACTTTGATAATTGTCATGATGGAAATGTCATCCTATTTTAATGCATACTCTTTTGGTTTACAAATCTTGTAACATGCTTATTCTCAGTTTACAAATCTTGTAACAAAGCTTTTGGTCCCTTCTCATGTATTCTTTGCATGTGAATATTTATTTCAAGAGTAAGCATGGTCCTCTCTCATGCACTTTATTTATTCTTGTATGTTATTTGAAATAGAGAAGTACCACATCTTTAAAAATCCAGGGGGATTTATCCTCGTGAGGTTGACTTAAAGAACATAAGATGGTCAGATCAACACAAGGGAGCAAATATAATTCTAAGAAGCTTCATCTCATTAAACAAAGTATTGTAACAACATCATTGGAACAAGGAGGCATAGAAATCAAATATTCTTAATTAATGAATTTGGAAATGGGTGCAAAAATTCTATGGAGACTATTGACATGGGAGATAGCATGGTGGAAATCCATGATCCATAAAAAATGTTTTCAAGCAAGGCATATTAGAAGCTTAGACTTGTCAATATTGAATGTTAAAGGGCCCTCTTCTTGGAACCTATGTAAAACATCAACCCATATTGTTTAAGACTGCCTCTCTTGGGTCCCTAGAAATGGATGACAAATCAAACTATGAGAAGATTAAATACTTTGAAATCCCCCCCTGTTATCCATAATTTTGGTCGTCATGATGATGTAATGATGATGGAGAAACCAGGCTCTTCACTAGAACACTTTCCTGAGAAAAGTTACCTTTGTCTCTTTCCAGAAATCATATTTTTAAGGGAGGTTCGCAGGCTACCTATATATTTTCTTGCGAGAATGAATGATTCTTGCAGGCTACATTAATGTGGGGTGCGAGAAGTTCGCACTGTACCTAACTATCAGGGTGCGAACATCTTCTAAAGGAAGGAAAAAGATAAATTCTTGAACCTTCTAGAAGGGGATCTTCTAGAATGATGAGTTGGCATTCGAATGGTTATCTAAGTACTGGTTTTCCTGATATCTTGGGATCATTCCTATCCAAGTAACTAATCTATTCTCTCCTATATATTGAGGGGAATGCTCATGGAAAAGGTTAGAAGCAAACTAGCAAGAGATTGATTGGAGAATTAGTGAAAGATTGTATGAAGGATTGATGCTACAGCAGCTAGAGACACCAGCAAGGTTATCAAAAGTGGTTGATTTTCTTCATGCATGAGCAAGTGTGTGTGTCAGAGCTAGGAGCCATCGAAAGGAGGTTTGAAACATCAAGGCTCAGGTTGTAAGTTTCACTTTCAATCAATATAATACAGTAATATGTCCCTTTCCCATAAAGCTAATGTCACTTTATTGTATAACTCCTTGATCATATACATAGATTAATTGTTGAATATATTGAATTGTCTTCACTTCGATTGGTTTGTTTTGTTGTGGTATGGACGATACAAGAGCATTGGAGTGAATCTTGGAACAACAAAGACCCAAGGAAGCGATCATAAGGTATGTACATGATTCTTGCCTCCGAGTTCATTCAATAGTTAAAATCTAGGGAAAGTGTATTATTCTGTCCTGTTTTGTTCTAGATCCAGGTGGATCTAGGGAGATCGGTTTGTGTCCGCACTTACAGATTAATCCTGAAACAC